>JBBPTN010000001.1:215424-423290 GCA_038094075.1 Xerocomus spinulosus | reverse complement strand
CTATAAAGAGAAGATACTGGCGGAGGAGCTGTCCAAAGGAAAAGAAGATCATAATACTTCGTAGGTAGAGAAGTGTGGTCCAAGAAACATCAACACATGGCGAAAACAATAAGAGTATCCCCATATACGAGTACAGGAGGTTTCTAGAGAGAAAAGAAGAATGTCTCGATGAAGAAAAGAGATCGTAACACTCACAAAGAGGTCAACAGAATCCGTCGAGCTAGGAGACCAAGTTAAGGGCAGAGCAATGGAGACACAGATTCTGAGGCAAACACAGAAGACAAGGACAGAAACAAGGTAAAGACTCAGAGAGCACAGAGAACACAAGAGATGCATGTAATTGCGCAGATCAAGTATGGAAAACTAAGGTACATGGCAACGAGGTATATATACTGCAGCATGGAACTGTATGGAATGCGATGGAAATGGAAGGAACACTAAGCAGTGATGATAGACACTGCTGTGGAGATATTGTCCACAATAAATGACAGTAAGAAAGAGGAAGAAACGAATGAGATGACAAAATAAGAAGAGGAAAGAGAAAACTACCTAGGTATGAGAAAGTTGTAACACTATCCTTTCCCTCTTTGCTGTCTGCACACCTTGGAAGAGTGGTTGCACCCAGTATGCTTCCTGGGATATTACATAAGCACCCTCTTTTCAGGCAGTGTTATAATTTCTTATCTACATCAAGACATTCTTCTTTTCTTCTGTGAGGTCTCATGTAGATGAGGGCCCTAGCTAACTTCTTATTATTTTTGTCACATCTTATTGTTTCTTGGACCATTCTTCTCTTTGTATAAAGTTATCTAGCTCTACTTTTACTCTTTGGACAACACTCTCCACAAGTACCTTCTACTTATAGATACAGTACTTAGTCATTATTCTTCCTCATTCCATAATGTTCCTTGCTGTGCAGTTGCACTATATATACCTAGCTGACATGTACAGTAATTCCCCATACTTGATCTATGCTTTTCCTGCACACTTCTTGTGTCACCTAAGTCCCAACCCAAGTCCTCACCCTCAGAGTTCTTTTCTGAATCTAAAGCCTCTATTTACTTCATCTTAGTCCTGATCTCCTAGCTTTGTGGACTCTGTTGACCTTCTAGTGAGAGTTCAACCACAGAGAGGTTGCTAGAATGACACAAGTGTGTGTTCTGTGTAACCTTGTTTACACTTACCAAGTACATCAGAACAGTTGTGTACATCTGGGACCTCCAGTGTTGTCTGGCATGGTAGTGCCTGAGGTCTGCACACAGTACAGTCAATATGCTTATAATGCATATCTATTGAGGAATTTGGTAGTCCTGAGTCAGGCAGCCAAATTGTGTGAAATATTTTGCTAGTGATCCAAGTTTCCCCACATTATGCGTTATGAGCATATCAACTGTATTGTACAGACAAAGCTTTTGTATCAACTATGTGTAGAAGGCCTTTTTTGCTTAGGGAAAACTATATATATTGAAGTATCTGGATTCTAATGTATCAAGATGATGAGTGCATTGCTCACCTTTACTGCCAGTCACACCACCTTTATCACTGCCCCCATCATTGTCACCTGAGAGGAACATGGCCAGAGGTCACAAGCATGATTGTCTGAGCTTCCATACAGTCACATCACCAAAATCACAACTGTCATGGTTTGAGTGGACATGTATCCCCACTGCTTCCATTATATGTGTCAGCCTTGCCCATGCTGCCACTGCCATCTTTGTTGTTGAGCACACACAGTTACATAGCCTTCACCATTATCACCATTGTTGTCAGAGCACCTTCCCACCTCTGTGGTAGTTGCCAGGGACCCACCATTGTAGCACAGCTCTGCCAATCCCCTCATCCCCTCATAACTCAACCACAGCTGCACCACTGCCACCATTGTGAGGGGTATGCAATTGTGCATCCCCCCCTTGCCATCATTGCTGTTAGGAGCACACAGTTGCATTGTGCTTACTGTTGCTGTCACCCCACTCACCATTGGGGGTGTACAGTGGTGTTGGTGTACTGCCCTGGTTGCTGTTGTAGGGGGCATGTGGCCATGTAGCCTTGGTCTTCATTGCATCCTAGTGGCTGTTGCCATAGCTGGTGTTAGTAATGTGAACCACTGTGGTTGTCGTCACCATAACATGTAGTCACATCACCCTCTTCATAGTGGTGTGGTGGTGGTGGCAGACTTGTCATGGCCAGTCTTCGCCCTCACACACCCTCACCCTCACATCATGGGTAGTAGTGGCATGTCTGCTGTGTCCTAGCTCGCATTGCCACCATTGTTTGAGGAGGCTCGCGGTAGCGGTGGTGTGTGGCCATGACTCATCGCCGTTGTTCGGGTGATCATACGCGCCGTCCTTGCCCTCGTCGTCGACATCGTTGGTGATAGTGCGCACTCGGGTAGTGTGTGGTGGGCATTCGTGTCGACCCAGGGTCACCTTTTGTGGCATACCTACAGTCGCTCCGCCATCGCTGTGAAGTCTTGGCCGTGGTTGCAATCGTTGAGTGGCTCATTTGATTGTAACATTTACGCACGAGGAACCTGAGGGGGGGGGCTACAGAGAGAAACTTCTCGGCGCGAAAAAATGCGACAACGCAGCCAGAATTCCTCCCCCTCTTGCAAATAAATTGTAAACAAGGAAATCACGTGACACTGGGCTTTCCATCGACCACCAACGATTTCGACCTCATACAAGTGTGTATGGCAAACATCAGCCAGCTTCAACCTGCGCTCGCTCCTCAGGTTCAGACTAGCTCTAGCGAAGCTCGGGAGAAGGATGCGGATGTATGTCCATAGAACACCCTGCCCCCATTTCACATTCTGATTCCAGTCCTCCCAGTTCATTGCACTCCGCCTTGTAAACAAGCGTGCTCGTGTAAAGTTGTCACCAGAGCCGCTTGATTTAACCCCATTTCCTGTAAAAGTCTGTTTGTTCGCGATTCTCAATTCAAAGGGATGGTTTGCAGCAATCACTCAAGCTAGTGGCGCGTCAGGTAAGGGTAAGATGGTGAACACTCTTTCATTGACTGGTAACTGTTTTCAGCTCTGATTCTTTCACCACTTGCGGATTTGCGCTCTGCCCTT
Source organism: Xerocomus spinulosus (assembly GCA_038094075.1). Taxonomy (NCBI): domain Eukaryota; kingdom Fungi; phylum Basidiomycota; class Agaricomycetes; order Boletales; family Boletaceae; genus Xerocomus; species Xerocomus spinulosus. The sequence goes on along the minus strand of JBBPTN010000001.1, from coordinate 420,217 downwards.
GCTGGCGCTTCAGCCGATGACGAGGAGTCATTCAAACCTCAGAGACGCGTCCCAATCAGCGGAGCGTCCCCACATATCCTTACATTTGCGTGCAATGGTACCAGGGTATTATTGGGACTGGTGGACGGTTCCATCCACGTCTATGCTTCGGACCAATTACTCTGCAGCGGCGAAGGTCCCGTACAACCCCTCCATGTGTTCACAACGTCACCCGCTACTGCTTTTCTGTCTATCCAACCAAATCCAGGGGATATACCCGAGTTGATAGCAGTCTTGAGAGATAGCGCAAGTAGCCCAGACTCCCTGGCGGTGGAGTTGCTTGACGTGCAAAAATTCACCTCGTCTGGCGGTTGGATATCCGGAAAATCACCCAGCACAACACCAACTTCGAGTGTGTATCACTTTCTTCCAATTTTTAACGCTAAAACAACACAGTCTCTTGGTCGCCCAAGGGCAAGCAACTGGCACTTGGCCTCCAAAGTGGTGATATCGTCACCTTCAGTCCAACTGCCACAGCCACCCCGAAATCTTGCATACCTCATCCCCCCTCGGCCAATAACATGAGTGTCATATCCATTCATTGGCTCTCTACTACATCGTTCCACACAATTTTTGCTTCACCAGGGAAATTAACCCCGGACATGGCACAGATTCATTTTCATTCTTCACTGGATTCGAAAAGTAATTCTGCGCAGGATATCAGGTTCAACAACCCATATCTGCCTTTCCCGGGTCTTCGCCCACCCAGTGAATTTCTAGTCTGTCTCCGGGGCTGGGACCCATCAAAGGTCCTTCTGTTCATCGGAGACGGCACATCATCAGATATCGGTTTGATTGGCTGTATGGCTGATGATTATAGGGAGAGTTGGCATAATCTCTCATTGGAGGAGACTTCCACACCTAGCTTGCCATTGGACAAAGACCAAAACGACACCATCCTACTCGGAATGGATATAGATCTGACAAGTAGTGAATCCTACCACCACTCTACGGCCTCGGGGGAGGCGCTGGAGCTACCTGCTCATCCCATCATGTATGTTTATGCATCAGACGGGACAATACTTGGTTGGCATCTACTCAATGTGACTGGAGCGCCCTATCCTGGGATGATTGCGGCAGTGAATTCATCGATTCCTGTCCTCGACGAGCCGTCTAACATGGAGCGTGAGTTGTCTTCGGATATGCAGACGACCCCTACATTTTCGCCGACCGGTTCCAGCCAAACGGAAATTCCAGCCACCAAATCCCCATCTACTGTGTTTGGTCAACCATCTCCATTTGGTACTCAGAGCTCGACGTTTGGTATTTCAGGGTCAGTATTCGGTCAACCTTCTAACCTTGGCCAGTCCCTATCTGGAGTCGGGCAACAACCCGCTTCTACGCCAGTGTTTGGGTCGACAACCGCACCGTCTCTCTTTGGACAACGATCCGCACTCTCTTTTGGCTCCGCTGTATCTAGTGGTGGGTTTGGGGCCTTCAGCTCTGCCACGCCGGCCAAATTCGGTCAGACTACGTTCGGTTTTGGGGGTCCACCACAAATAACACCGACGCCCTCGACATCCATCCCTGAGGAAAATATGGCCTCCGATGATGGCCCGTCCTTTGGTGGTCTTGGCCTTGGCACAGAAAATTCTGAAGAGGCCGACTCAAAGCCATCCATTTTTGGCAAACCCAGTGTCACTGCGTCTTCAACCCCACCGACGACCGCTGGTGACCTAATTAAACCAGGAACCGGTTTTGGAGCATTTGGCGGTTTTGACCAGAAAAGCCCGTTCGCCAAACCCTCTGCTTTCACTTCTGGTTTTTCGAATCCTGCTCCCGGTCCCTCCTCTGGTGCTTTCAGTAACTTACAAACGACACCCTCTGCATTCGTCAAACCAGCCTCTGGCGTTTTCGGTGAATTACCCAAGGAGTCACCGTTCTTCGCACCAGCCAAGCCAGTTGAGTCTAAGCCAGTGTCAGCCTTTGCTCTTTCAGCTACGCCAGACTCGATCCCCTCGAAGTCAAATTCTGCTCAGCCTACATTTGGTGCGTCTTCCATGCCCGGTGGAGGGTTCAAAAGTGCGTTCGCGCCAGCATCCACAACACCAGTTCAACCTCCCCCCACCTCCAGTAGTAGCGCCTTCAGTGCGTTCTCGAGTAACGGCAGCGGCTTTGCGGCCCTCTCGATCGGTGGAACGAAATCCTTTAGTGATCTCCTTCGTGGGGGCGTGGCCCAGTCTTCAGGACCTGCGCCATCTGAGGATACGCCCACAAAACCGGTTCAGCCTCCTTCAGGAACCCCTGTCTCGACCACTCCGGCCTTCGCCCCTGCTAAAGAGCCGTCCAAGTCATTCTCGAATAATGGAGGTGGCTTTACGGCGTTCTCGACAGGCCAAAATTCATTCAACGACCTGCCCCGTGTCACTAGTGATGATAAATCGTCTGGACCTGCACTAACTGAAGAGACCCCTTCGAAATTAGCTCAACTGTCTCTGCAACCCCCAACTACTCCCGTCTTGAAACCAGTCCAGCCGCTACCGTCGGCTGCTCCAGTGTCCACAGCCGCAAAGGAACTAGCCAAGCCGTCGTTCACGCCACCAGTAGCTCCTAAAATTGAGCAAGAGGTACCGGAGACTGTCGCGGTTCAAGTGAACGACGTGGGCCCCGAAAACAGTGGAGGAGAGGATGAAGGCGAGGAAGGCGAGGATGAAGAAGGCGAAGATGAAGAAGGCGAAGGCGAGGAAGGTGAGACAGGTGAAGGTGAGGAAGATGATGATTAATCGGTCTTTTCTGATGTTCTGTCAGAGTCTGAGGCGTTTGAGGAAGAAGAATCGGAGGCAGTGTCGGAGGCAGTCGACGAAGAGGTAGAGAGACCGGTGGAAAGAGAGCCTACGCCACCTCCTGTTCCAGCCCCAAAATCACCGACACCAGAGTCTAGTATGCAGGCGGAATGCGTCTTACTTTTCAACGCTATCCAAAGAGAGTTGGAGAATGTGCGTCCTTTTTTACCCGCTTGTCATTGCAATCGTTGATCCAAGCTCGCCGTTGTCTTTAGCTCAAGCTGCTTGCAATGACGACTACCATAAAGATGGCAAAACTTCAAAAGACCTCAGGAGTAGCCCATCGAAAGTCTGACCTGTGCGACTCGCACAAGTGGGCTTTTGGTGATATCGTAGAGTTTGGAAGATTGCTGGTGGATATTCAAGCGGACATCAGAGAACTCAAGTTAGAGCCGGCATCGTTACGCAAGATGTTAAAGGAACTAGACAGCGACATCTTGAAAGGTACGTTCAACCGAACGAATTCCTGTGAATTAGGCCTAATGTTCTCTAGTTAACACGAGGAAGGAGGAAATTGCACGGTTCAACAAGGCCAGGACAGACTCTGAGTTCGCAAAGATGCTCAAAATACGGACGCTTGCTCCGGAATACGCAGAAAATCAGTCACAGTTACGGAAGAGTATACGAGTGGGTTTAGAGCATTCGATGGGCTCATACTACACTACTAATTGAACCAATAGATGATTCGAGACCGTGTACAAAAGCTTGAAGACCACTTGCAAGCTTCAAAGAAGAGGATCAACGAACTTAGGACGGGCCGACCGAGCTTGAGGTAAGTGCGCTCACTGTTCTCGACTGCTGCCCTGAACCTATTTTAGACCACCTTCTTTGGACACTGTGAACCGCACATTCCGTAATATCGACGTTGCCATCGAGCAGCAAAAGCAAGAGATATGTCAGCTACGACATCGCATGGCGGGTTTAGAGATCTCGGGAGGGGTCGGTGGCCGAGAACAGCTTGGCGTATCCTCACCAAAGCGACCCTTGAACATCACCCCAAATGTGGCCATCAGTACTGCTGCAGCGTTAAACGCTGAACGGTCTGCACAGAGACTGAAGAAGGCCTTGTTAGCTTCCAGGGCCCGACCACTTCTCAACACGACCGCCGTCGTGAAGGCGCCAAGTGTGGAAGTATCGGAGAGTCTGGAAGCGCCGAAGAGTGTGTTCGCTCTGCCGTCCACACCAATGATGAGCTTCCCGTCATCTCTGCCAGCTTGGACGCCGCCGCCGCCACCACCCTCAGAATTCGGAAGCCCGGCTGTGCACGATCTCTCTTTATCACGGAACCGAGGTGGGATTAAACACCACCAAAAGCCGATCACACTCAAGAAAAGTGTGAGCCCGGCTGCCCCGACGATACAACCGTCGCTGTTCGAGTGGAAGTCAGTGGAGCCTATCAAACCGGTATCGTCCCTTCCGTTTGCTATACGACCTGCGGGGTCTGGTTGATACTCTATCCTGAATGTGCTAGTTCTGATTTTGTCAAAGTGCTGTATATATAGTTGTATATACGTCCTGTGCCAATTGATGTGGGCTATGCATGCCATGTGGTCGATCTACAATGTTGCTTGACGGCGCAGACAAACCGTCCAGTGCACCTACTGCCACTGCGGTCACTGCATCCCCCTGTGAGTCGTTCAATGAGTATGCCATTGATACCCGTCACTGCCGCAGGCGATGATCCCATCCCAACCAAGACACTGCATTCCTCCAAACAAGTTGTTACGTATCAAGCTCAAATGTTCATTTTGCATAACCGACATCCATTCCTTCACTCGCCTGTAGCCGGCAATGAACCTGAGGAAAGAGCTCGACGAGCTTCTCCAGTTTCGCAACGCGTACTTGCTTGCCTTCTCTGCAACAACGGGATACGTCTGCTTTGGTTGGGACATTGGGCTCATTGGCGGAGTGCTCGCTCTCCCTTCGTTTCAGCAGTATTTTGGGCTTGATAACGAGTCGGCGAGTGCACGTGCTGCGTTGAGCGGAAACATCGTCTCTGTCCTCCAAGCTGGTGGATTGTAAGTCTCTCTTCCTCCTTACGTTTACGGGATGGGTGTTGACCTGTGCCCCGTGGAAGCTTTGGGGCGATCGTATCTACCTGGTTTGCAAACCGCTATGGAAGAAGACCGTCGATGCTTGCTGCCGCAGTCATCTTTCTCATCGGGAGCGTCGTACAATCCATTGTGGGCCTCGGGAGCACACCATCTGTTGGGCTCAAACTACTCTACTTTGGTCGGTTCTTTGGTGGGGTCGGCGTGGGATTGATGGCTGCGCTCGTACCGACATACGTATCTGAGTGTGCCCCGAGAACGATCCGTGGACGTTGCACTGGGAGCATTGAGGTGGCCGTCGGACTTGGGAACATGTTGAGCTGCAAGTATTTCCACCTTTGTCGCGTCGCAGGTCCGCTCACGAGCCATTGATCTAGTTTGGGTCAACTACGGCGTATCTATTCAGATGCCGCCTGGACAGATGCAATGGCGTCTACCCATCATTGTTCAAATCATCCCAGGGGCCCTTTTTTTCCTATTCATGCTCTTCCAACCCGAATCACCTCGTTGGCTCGTCGAAAAAGGACGCTACGACGATGCTGCAAAGTCACTCGCATACATTACACGTGCTGACCCCTGCTCACCGGCAGTCCAACACACGCTCTCTGAAATCCGCGCCGACTTTGCCGGCCGTCATCAAATCAGCCTGTTCTCCCAGTTCCGTAAGATGGGTGAAACGAAGCTGATCGCACTCCGGTGCCTTATCCCTTCCCTCCTCACCTTCTTCCAGCAATGGTCCGGCACGAACGCGATCAACTACTACGCGCCACAGATATTTGCCTCGCTCGGCATCGCGAGCACGACCGCATCGCTGCTCGCCACGGGCATCTACGGCGTCGTCAAATTCGTTGCGACCTGCCTCGTACTCGCATTTGTCATTGAGTCATGGGGACGGAAACGCACCCTCTTTTACGGTGGGCTCTCGCAGGGCCTCGCGATGCTCTGGATCGGTGGATTCGCGGCGGTGCACCCAGCGCCGACGGTTGTACCTGCGACATATGTTACCCTGGTCGCGGTGTACATCTTTGGGGTGTGCTTCTGCCTCGGGTGGGGCTTCACGCCACTCGTGCTCGGGTCCGAGGTTGCACCGGGGCATCTCCGTCCAGCGGTGATGGCACTCGCGTCTGGGACGACCTGGTTGTTCACGTACGTGATTGCGCAGATCACGCCGACCATGCTGGCGAACATCACGTGGGGGACTTATGTCGTATTTGGGGGCGCGAGCGTGCTGATGGCGGTATGCGTGTGGGTGGGGGTGCCGGAGACAACTGGGGTGCCGCTCGAGGATGTCAAATGGTTGTTTGAAGGGGATCTTTGGGTGCGATGTATCCAAGACGCACCCGGTGGGCGATTCGTGCTTGGAAAGCGGCGTGCGGCAAGCATCGACGAGCTGAAGCAGCGCGCAGGGGTCGTGCAGGGACGATCGCAAGGATCACACAGTCAGGGTGACATGTCGGACGAAGAAGCTGTGGCAGAGAAGCGGCTCGACAGCGTCCCACCTGCCGAAGAACTCATCATCTAGAATTGGACGTTATCTACCAGTACAACGTTTTGGGTTTTATGATCTAATATATGAGGTGCGGGTATCCAGGCTATGAAACTTTTGATTGGGATATATACATATCCGCATGAAAAGCTAATCAAGGGAACGAATGGAGAGAGAAAGACTGGATGAGCCTAATACCCGTCAACGCGTATCGGTGGCTCTAGAGCGGAGAATAGTACAATGACAACCAAGACGAAAAGGGAACCAGCGCTGAGCGTCGAGCTTGCACAAAAGACCGAAAAAAGAAAAAAAAGACAGGATGGACCATGCAACCAGGGACCCATATCCAAGGGTATTAAGAGACAAAAGGACACCAGGCCGAAAAGCACCGAGTTTAAAAGGGTTTCCAAAGATCCGATTTTTTCAACCAGTTTCGACGGTGACGGGTCATACCGAGCGCTCTGTGAGCAAATGATGACCCGGTTCCAGGAATGTCGCGACGGGCAACCGTGCTAGGGTTACTAGGACTAGGACTGAAAATAAGTCAATCCACTGCGCGGCGCGATCAAACACAAGATACTGACCATGCTGCATCTAGTTCTGATGCGGCCTTTGATGGCGATGCCGTGGAAGCTGAGGAAGTCGCCTCCGCAGTATTTCCAGAGGAAGGAAGGGCGACCACTCCGGAAGAAGCGGGAACGGGGAGAGCGGTTTGGTTTGGACCGGGTTCTGGGATGCTTATGTACGAATTTTGGAAGATGTCCTCCTGAGAGCCATCCGGGTAGTTGTAAAGATCGTTGTAAAAGGGAGGGGCATGTGCTCCTTCGAACATCTAATCGCACGATGAGGTGGATAGGAGACAAGAGTGCAAAACCGGAAGCTGACGTTATTCTGCTCTGCTTGGAACCAATACAAGGGTTGTTTTGCGCCATAGGTACAGTTTCCAGGGACGGCATCTGGTTTTCCATTTGCTGGATCGGCCCCACAGCGGCGGGCAACCTTGGGTGTGGCGAGACCAACGTTGGAGGTGGAGTTGGTGATGCGGCATTGAAATCCGTTCATGTAGTCTGAGTGAAGAATGGTCAAGATGACGCATGAGAGGCAAAGAAGTGGGTACTTTGCTCTGCACCACTATCAGGGGAGTGGATCCAAAAGAAGGCGCACAAGCACATGTTGTCGGGACAAGGAGGCATCATTTTTGGGACACCAAAGTTTGTGTAACGGTCCCAGACACAGGTATGGTTCACACTGAAAACAACAAAGTCGTCTGGTTTTACATCGGAGACGTTGCTCTTGTAGGCGATGGCCAAAGCACAGCCCTTGACGTCGCTTAGACCGGTGGTGTGGTACTCTGACACGGGCGATCCAGGACAGACGTCATTGGGATCGTTGGGGTCCTGGATATTGCCGCCCTCTGAGGAGGCATAGTAAGTGGTTGCACCCTTGTCGCAGGCCACCTGCATGGTGACATTTTGGCCAGCGGGCAGATCAAAGACGTCCTCTGAGTGGGGCGGGTGGTCAAGATGACCATGGAACCACCACTTTGCAAAGGAGAGATCGATGAGGGGTACGACGGGGCGGTTGTCGTAAGAGAATGTGGTGCTCGTGACGTTGAAGCCATACATGGCTGGTGTCCATATGCCTGTGGAACGGTCAGCCAGTGGTGGACGGGGGTGGTGAGATACGGACAGGCATGGCTGGCGATGAGGGGGATGGCGGAGGCCAGGGTGAGGAGGAGGAGGAGGAGATGCATGGGTGGACCAGCCGGGGTGGATGTCGGTCCATCGTCCTGTCCGCCTGGGTTTTATCTGCTGTGGACAATTAACTTTGTATTGTTACGCATCCCACGGCCCAAGCTTGTCCAAGCGAACAGTCATTTCCGCTATATAAACCATGGCCTCGCTCGGCTGTAGGCAGACATGGACGAGAACGTGAAAGAAAACCTCGCAGACCTCAAACCAGGTCGTCCTGAACGACCCTTTAGATATGTCTACCCAGTCGTTGGCCCAGATGGCTCGGTTGGGTACGACGAACCACCCGAAAATTACTTTGATGCCTCCATGGCGCCCCGTCTCTTGCCCTCGCAACCCCCATCGGACGTACGTTCCCACCTTCGTTTCCCCTCCGTGTCTCACATGTCCGTCACTAGCTGTACGACACTATTGCAAGGGCACATGACCATCGCTTCCAGGTCTCACAGGACATGCTCGACCCTGGCGCGCCCACTCTGCTCTGTCTCAATCAGCCCGAGCGTCCCCGTCCACTCGTCCCGCTCCCTGTTAATTCTGTGGACTACATGGACATATCACCAGCCACTCCAGAATCGCATCCCCGTCGCCCCTCTTTTGAAGACCACCGGGATGCCATCGGCGTGACTCCCGGCATTGTAAACCCCATCAAACTACCGGTCGATACCAACATATCCACCGCCTCCGACGCGGCGATCGATGCAAGGACAAAACAAACGCTGGCGGACCTGGGCGTTGGTCTCGTGGCCTCTCAACCTAGCAATACCACGGTCGATGCAACGGTCGATGCAACAGAGCCTCAGCCATCTCTCACCAAAGAGGACAGCTTTACGTTTGACTACGATACCGAAAGCGAACTTGACGCTCCAGCGACCGCTCCTCTCGTCCCCGCACAGCCTACACAAGAAGCTGCCCAGGTAGAAGACTCGATCTCACACGTCGACATGGACATCGACGACGACAGCGATTCAGACACCGACATGAGCAGCCACGACGAACGTGACTGGGATACTATCCAACGCGTTACTAAACCCGAGGCTTTGCGCTGGTTAATTCCTCCGAGGCGTCGTTCCGTCGTGGCCGTCGAGAAGGAAGATATCGCTACCGACGCAAGTCCCCCCTCATCGGACAACGAGCACACAGGAAAACGGCACGGAAGCGGAGCAAAAACCGCTCCAATCTATCAATATACAACGAGGTATGCCAACGATACACCCACTCAACACCCTAGCGATGCACACGCTAAACTATACCCTTGTCTCTTGGATGGCTGTTCCAAAATCTGTGCCTCCCCGGGTGGTCTTCACAGGCATCAACAATCCCTTCAACACCATGCACCGTCACATCCTTGTCTATCCTGCGGAAAATCATATTCCCGACCGGACGCATTGAAGAGGCATTTCAAAAGCCGGCCCTCGTGTAAGAGGATTCACGCCACGAAGATGTCCGAAAATGCAGACGAGAACCAGGAACAAATGGAAACGGACAAAGGGGCGGCGTAAGCGTGGTGAATAATCATGCAAGTCTCCCGGTTTTTTGGATCCGTTTCCATTGCTTCGACGATCGACGAGGTGAGGCCCTGGCGTGTCGCACCACGACTTACCCACACTCACATCTAGTCCTAAAGACCCAGATACCAAAGTGTTCTTCCCTTTTTCATTCCCGTATAGCTTGCTGGTTCGGGCTGCACATTCATCTATCCTCTGCTCCTTTTTGTTCTTTGACTTGACTTTTGCTCTATCTATCTATATTATCGCATGGGATCGACCCATTTTGGTGTCGTTTCATTCATGCTATTTATTCCTGTAACCATTGTTGTTCGTTATCAATGATCACTATTTACCGTTGGAACATTGTCGTACGATCTAAACGACAAACTATTTTTGAGCCCACTCGAATTGCATGTTCTTCAAGTCCGTGATCGCAGCGGGTCATTGAGAACATAGATGTGCAATCCGACGAGGCTGTTCAATCATTCGGTGGTCGAGAAACGTCCCTTCCTAGTTGAATGGCGTGGCTTCTACTAGACCCGTCCGTGCCTAATAACCATGAGCGTCGTCAGACCAAAACCCATGTTACATTGGAAAAGTTCTGGTGGTGCACATCCACATTCCCTTTGAACGGGATGTTTGCCCAGTGGTCCAGAAATGCCCGATGAACCGCAGAAGAGCAGCCCCTACTCAAATATCGATCTCAAACAAGAGCCACGAACTGGGCGCACACGATGCACTGGTGCGAACCACTTGTTCCTCGACGTTTCCCTGCCGTCTGTGGTCCGAATATACTACCAGTCGTACACGCTCAAGCGAGATATCTTGTCTCGTGTCCTTTGCAGGGGGAATCAGGATGATGTGTCGGTCAGGGGCCAGTGTGATGCAGTGCGCGCTGCTCGTCGGTCGTTATAACCCCGACGCTCGACACCACTCCACGGAAGGTATGAAGAAGATTAAATCAAGGAAATCCATACAATGTTTGAATTTGAGTTTGGGTTATGGAAGCCTATGCTCTTGGGCCTGGTGGTCCAAACGGAAATTACCTTTAACGTTCTGATCCCTGGTCCCTGAGAGGTGGGTTGTAAATCTTCTCAGCATTAAGATTCGTAGACGGCGTAGCACCTTCATCCAAGCCGTACTGTACTTGTCAGTGAGCACAAAGAGGGGTTTCCGGTGGTCGTTTGATATTAAAGGCCTAGGTTCCTGATACACCCTCTTCAGCACTCCTCGCACTTCCTGAGCCCCCCTGACGAGTCGAAACTGCAAGATGGTCAACAAGATTGCAGACGTCGTTGTCGGGTATCGATGCATCATGCACCCTGGGTCATGTCCATTTCACAGCAACTCATCAGAGCATTGCTGTCGGGCATTACCACCATATTTTCCGTGTAGATTGTCAGACATTGCAGGTAAGACACGTTTGGTGAAGCACATTGACCAGCAGATATATCGTTTCATGAGCTTCCCGAGTGGCCAGAGTTCCCAAGGATTTCCTAGTCAGATGTCGACACAAAGAACTTGAGCACTCACCTGTGCGACGAGGACATGAACCGTAGTTGTCGGATATCACCAACATCCATCCACTTTGATGGTCCATATAATCTTGCCAAACATTGCCAGTAAGCCATGCCCGGCACGACGCTTTAGGTGTGTCACCGACACGGGTCCAAGAATTTTGTTCTCTGTCCGCACGCAGTTTTGTTCACATCAGCGGTGAGCTTGTTCGTCATGCACGCTGTACATTACACTGTTTTTATCCGAGCAGAATCTTGAGCCACTCATGATCCAAAGGGTGTACGCGTCCACTGTATGCGCTCCGTTGGTTGCGAATGCCGCCAATGTGCGTACACGGGGAGAAAAACGAAGAGACAAAACGTGCATTGGTGAGTCCGCTGCATTGTAGCAGATGAGAAGGTGTACTGCGATCTGCCTCTGTTAAGAAGGATTACGCTCATTCGATTGATCGACTTGGTGATTATGATACGTTGAGCAAAAAAACTGACCGGTTGCTTGGTTCCGAATCCTATGATGGTCCCTACAACGGGATGGATACTCTCTCAACGAGGTTCGGCCAATTCGGGACACCAGTTTTTCAGAGTCGTGCGCAGTCCTCCCAAGCAAAAAGAGGCGGTGTCCAGTGGTCTCATCCATCCAGTTGGCCCATCGCCAATGCCATCAGCGCGGACGAGGCTCGGCGACCGACGTTCCCCGTGCTCTTGCCCAAGCGGAACACACGACCCGGTCGATGGCGTTTAGGAACACGCAGCTTCACGGATGATGGGCGCTGAGCGCCCGTAATCACCGCGACGGTCAAGGTATGGCAAAGGGGTACGCGTCATGTGCACAGTATGCGTTGTATGACCGCGTTGTGTGGTCGCCGTGCACGCAGCGTAGCGACCAGGATCAACCCTCACGTTACAAGGTTTGGGCGGTGGTGCCAGGAGTATGTGGGCGTGAATCCAACGTGATATGTCCGATTCTTTCGATGTAGCTGCGGTTCATGTACCACAAGTGCCGGAGACGCGCAACGGTTGAGAAAACATGCAGCGTCGTGCATATATATGAGATTCAGATATGTGCACAGTCATAGCCCACGCATTCTCGATTCCTATAATATGTCATTTAATTTCCTCCAGCCAGAGCATGACGGAGCTAGGGTACTTACGACGACGACGCCAGAACGGAGCGACGTCCAGGCTTTGAAGACAAACCTTTATGACTTACCGATCGCGTTGACTTGCCCTTGATCATCGACAGCAAACGGAATCCGTTGAAGGTTGGCTGACCTTGCAGTCCAGTCTCATACCTCCAACAGACACGCGGATCTCCCAACAACATTCTCCGTTGCTCCTCGACCATCCCACCCACCCTGCAACCTTCCGATAGTAAAAAATTTCTGGTTCATGACCTCGAATTCAGCCTTGCTGTGGCTCACCCGTCCGGTAACAGATTCAGAATTACGCCTTCCTGCGATACAATGGCCCTCTGAAGAGTGCACGACTCTGGTAGTATTCGGATGGAGGCCTCGAGGGTTGGTACGTGCCCTTGGTAGTCGAAGGTGTACCTGGCCTCATTCACGTTGCCCTTTTCTCTTGCAAACTCGCGGGGCTTTCAACACGTCAGTTCTAGGTATAGGAATCAGTGAAGTCGCACCACTGCTATACCCGCAGTCACCGTACGAAGTTATTCTCTATCCATCTCTCTCTGCGCTTCTGCTCAGCTGCGTTCTGTTTGGGCCACCACGCAACGGCTTGCACGGGTAGACGATCTCGCTTTCGAATAGTCCTGGATTGTGCTTCCTGCCATCATGAACCCGGCCAACCCACGCATTCTCGACCACACATATTATGTTGAGCTTCTCAGCAACAATCGTAGAAACACAGGATGGCGCTTACTTGATGAACACTGTCCAAAGGCCTCTCCCATTTTCGCCACGATGGCTTCCCTGATGGAAGATAAAGCTGCGGTGGACACTTGTACATCGTTTTCGACCATGAAGATCAAGCACATCGTCGTTGTACTGGACACCTAAGGTTCGCCTTTCAAATGCTTCGCGAGGTCCTTTGCAACTTGTCTGCAACCGAGGGCTCCCCCTAAAGGTCTCCTCAAAGGAGCCCAATGAACATATCCTTCCAACCAGCAGGTCCGTCCACAATTACTCATACGAGATTTTTGCATATCGTGTTAGCAAGCGCAGTAGCAGGTTTTCAAACATTTGGGAGTGCACTGAGCAGGATCGAACCCTCCCCGGATCCGAGCAACGTTCAACGTCAACTTCTCCCAGAGCAGGTAACGCTACTTCATAGTGTCTATTCTTACTGGGAGACACATAACCTTCTTCCCGAAGGCAGTCATCCTAGCCATAGGGATGCACCGCTTTCCCAAGCAGATTCATGGCTGGGTGAGAGTGCGGGATCCGATACATGAATGATTTCACTCTGACCGGAATCCACTTCTTCAATTAAGAGGAAATGATAGGTCTCAAGCTTCGGTGTCGGGCGTTGAAGATCATGTCGTTCGTGATTTCGACCAACAGACTCTTTGCTTTGACCCAGTCGCACCGCCTTTGCGAGATTTTAGAAGGGACATTCGACCTTGAAGTACTCCTCTCACCCACCGCACTTCCGTATTGCTGTGACCTATCTCTAGAGCCTGTAACAAGTACTTTGGACGCCGCCCTAATCAACGCCACGGAGGAAGAGGAGCGCACGTTGCTCATTCAGGGACTTCTTCGACGAGTACAGACGGTCTACCTCAAACCCACAGTCCAGAGTTAGCCATAATCATGGCGATGGTCAAGGGCGAAACCAAGGACATCTTGACCTGCACCGGTGTCTCCAAACTTTCTGGCATTATGCGCAGTCACTACATCCACACCTTCATGAAGAACCCATCAAAAAATCGTCACAAAAGGTTAGCATAGGAAGGTATATCCTGCAGGGAGCCGGCCTAGTATTCGTAACTTTGGCAAACAACTTTGAATGGTCTTTTGGAGGCTGTCAGAGAGTGGCTCGTTCGAGATTTGGATCAGCATGCAATGCAAATCTGTCAATGTTCAGACAGTAGCGTCGGATCTGTGTATTCCAATTGGACTGAGGAAGAAATGGAATGACTGCACAAAGGGATGGCAAGGGAAACTAGCCCATAGTTTGTCCTGTCAATATTTGTACAATAGCTTCATGTGCATAGGATTACTAGTCTGAACTGTAGCAAATGAAAAACCGAAAAGTGGCTCTCATCCGACTACGGTGACAGATATTCAGCAAGGATTCAGGGAGCCAAACATCTTACCACGGAAACCCAGAGCACACGTCACTTCATACCGTCATAGTACACACTGTAAAAACCTTTCACATTTCGTGTGTCCTTCTGTGGGCCCTATTTCCCTGGCGGCCCGCCCGAAAAAATGAAAAGCGCAGCGAACAATCGGGGACCGTTTTGCAGTGCCATGCGGTGCGATCTACGCCAGCTCGTGAGTCATGCTGAGGACAGGGCCCCGAGTCAAATGCCACAACGACGGGCAGTGTGATGAAGGAAAAGATTTTCGAGGCAATACATACAAGGTTAGGATTTGGATCTTGATTTGAAACGGAGAATCAGGAGGGCTGGTCCTGAGTGGTTGCATCTGTAGATTTTCTAATATCACAGACTGTAAATGTGATGATATCTTCATGGTCCAAGCGGTGCAAGGTTCAAACTCGAGACAAGTATCCTTCGCATGCCATTGTGCCTGGGATGGAGAATATGAAAGGCATCCGGGCAACACACGGAAAAGCATGGCACGGCGGAAGTCTTGAGAAGCGCTCACCGCTAATTAGTCCTCGAAAGCTTGAACTTTGTCGAGCTGAGGTTGCATCTACACTATTATCCGAGTCCCGGAAAACCAAATGTACTGGAAACATGGAACGTCTTCTTGCGGACGATCATGACCGTTTCATCAGACTTGGAGCAGGAGCTCACCCGTCGGATATCACCAATATGCATCCACCTCGATGGTCCATATAATCTTGCCAAACATTACCGGTAAGTCATACCCGGCGCAGCGCTAGAGCTGTGTCCTCGACACGGGTCTAAGCTTTTTTTTCTCGGTCCCAATTTTGGTCACATACAGCGGTGAGATCGCATATCATGCACGCTGTGCATTGCACCGCTTTTACCCAAGCAGAATCATAAGCCATTCGTGATCCGAAGGTTGTCGCAGGGGTGTACGCATCCACTGTGGGCGTTCCGTTGGTCGCGAATGCATACACAAGGAGAAACCCGAGCAGATATAAAACACATTGGTGAGTCCACAAAGTAGCAGATAAGAATGCGTATTGTAACCCACCTCTGTTCAGGTTCGCAAAAGGATCGTACCTAGTGCTTTTGATACGCGAGCAAAAGGGCTGATCGGTTGCTTGGTTCCGAACCCTATAATAGCCCACAACGAACTGGATCCACTCGGAACTCGATTCAGCGAGCCACGTGCTCAACGAGGTTTGCTAATCCCATCATCAGTACCTCAGCAGAGTCGTGCGCAGTCCTCCCAAGCAAAAAGTAGCCCCGTTTATCTAGTTGGCCCATCGTCGACGCCATCAGCGCTGGAAATGACCAGCGGCTGTCGTTCCCTGTGCTCTTGTCCATGCAGAACACAGGATCCGATCGATGGGGTCTAGGAGCGCGCAGCTTCGCGGGTGCTGAGCGCTGAGCGCTCGCAATCACCGCGACGGGTCACAGCATGCAAAAGGGTGCGCGTCATGTGCATAGTATGCGCTGTATGACCGCCGTACACGCAGCATAGCGACCAGGATCAACATTCACGTTACAGGGTCCGGGCGGTGGTGGGAACATGTGGACGCGGACCTGCCCGATTCTCGATTATACTTTTTGATGTCCCGCATGTGCTGGAGGCGATTGAGCGCGCGCAACGATTGAGAAAAGGTGCGGCATCGCGAGGATAATGGGATCCAGATATGCCCGTGAGGGGAACAGCCCCAGCCTGCGAATTCTCACATTGATCCTGTAACATTTGTATGGACAATGTCCTTTAGTTGGGCGAGCGGGCTATGAGTAAGTGTCCCGCTGTGTGACACGATGTCACATCGTAATCAGCCCAGCCATCCGTCGTGGAGTCTGGTACACCAAGCCGTTCAACCGGAATATCACCTTTGTCCGCTATCTCCTGTGCAACACTCGGCCTTGTGCGTGGCCAATCCCATAGCTCGGGAATGTGCACTGCTACCGTAGACCATTTGGCCGGGTACCAGGATGGGAATGAAGTGGAGAGTGTATGATGGCCACAACCATTTTAGCACATTGATGCAATGGCCACCTGTCAGGTCAACCTATTCAGTCAACGTACGCGCACTCAAACAAGTATTGCCTACTTATCGTCGTGGTCGTGTTGGTCGGCAAGCGCCGTGCGTGCGACGCTATGAGAGCCTTTCGGTCACCTCGGGGTTCATTGTGCCCAGACGACCGAGGACTCTCAAGGACCCACCCCACCCCCGTCTCTGTTTCCCGGTCATGGCACTTTTCTCTCCATCATGTCGTGGGTGTCAAGGGGCACTAGCCCGTCGAATTGGGCAAGTACGCAAGCGACAGCATCGGATCAGACGTTGACAAAGCAAAAGGTTCGAAAGTGATGTTTGGTGTTGAGGGAAAGCTGTTCGGGTAAAAAAGGATCGGCTTCGCAGAGTCGAGTCCGTCGTGAATGCCATGCTAGTAGACAAGAGTCGACAGGCAAACCTGTGGGGTCACTGCCTGTCAAGTGGGTATCTCTCAGGTAGGGAGGAATGAGACCAACGAGAGAACCTGCAAATGACGACTGCGGGTGAGACAAGCGGGATCGCGGTCCGGGCATGCCGGTGCACAGCGAGGTCATACTTGACGAGCATTTCTTGTCATTTTCGTTTACACGTGAGGAAATTTCCATCTCCTTTTGTTTTCGAGGGTCAATGTGCGACCAAGCCGAGGATGCTTGGTAAGGTAAAGTAAGTGTACCTCCCACACCCATATCCTTTGCAACGGACAAGAGAGCAATGTACCATTCCTCAGTTTGGCAGAGCGGAGCCGTCTGTGATGGCACATGTATACCCCTGATAAACATACCGATCATAAACAGAGACGACAAGTGCCTCCGAGCAAGGACGCAATACAAAGTCGACCAGGACCGTGGAATTGAGTCCCAACGCTACGTGGCCCAGACCTCCGTCGGAAGGGGGGTTTGTTAGGCTGTAGTTATCCGGTACCGAGGGGGTTCGTAAGCAATACAAGCGCGTTGTTATCAGAGTTAATCGCTGGCATTCGCACACGCGCACACGTCATGTCGCACAGTTGTTGAACAAGACGCGTACCCTGATTGCTGTCTATACAGATGCTCGCCTTAGACCGTCGTCTGCGACTGGTGAACAATACTGTGGTGGACATGCCATACGTCACGTGACTGTGAAACATGATGTATGAGATGGGTCAATCTGCTTCTGCTTGCTGTGCATGCAGACATCTCTGCTGTTTTGATGCCGTGTAGGAACGAAGTGTTGAGAGAAAGAAAAGGATCCGACACAGCCGCGTTGCGCGTGCCATCAATGACACGATATGGATGGCGGTGAGGCTGTGAGAACGGGGTGATGAGAAAAGGTTTAGGAACAATCGAGACGATGGACAGCGAAATGATCGTGTCTGGAACGCCTAGCGTGGTCGCCACGAAGAGGCAAGTTGGGTGATCATCAGCATCATGTCCTGGGCGTGTGCAATGGAAATCTCGTTCAGGGCTGCGCTGATGGGGATTCGTTTGATCACCTTTGTCGTGTCTTGTCTGGCATTGTGGATGCGCAGTAGGAGTGGTCGAAAGCATAGCCCGCCCATGCGATGAAGCAGTGATCAGATCGAGGATGGTGACAGCGGCGACCTCTGCTCGATTAACCCGTCAAACAATTTGGCTCCACGAGAATACCCCTTGCAGGTTCTACAGTACACTACAGTACACTACCCTACACTACCCTACACTACCCGCGAGGACATTGGGAGGTCCTGGCGGAGGTTGAATAAATAAAAAGCCATTCCTCCAATTGGCAGTCCAAAAGTTCTCACCCGGCCTTTCTACCCTCCCTTCCGCGCGCTTATTTGCCCTCCCCCCCTTCCCCTTCCCCCTCCCCGATCTCCCCCATGTCTCTCCTACAGTCTGATTCTGTCCATTACCACGACTTAGAGTACTCACAGAGCCCTTCACACAAACCAATTAATATCGGCACAAGCTCTCCATTCGACACGTACGAGTTCAGCCATCTCCAGTCCCCTCCCTTCCCCCACACCTCTTCCTACAACGGCTCATACCAGAACTCACCCTACTCGGGTAACTCAGAACTCAGCTACGACCCTGATGGCCCCGACAGCTTTCTTCTCGGTGACAGCCTCGACGCCCTAGCCGTCCGTGAAGATTACGATCCCTCTGAATACGACCCGCCAAACTCCTCTGGTCTTCTCGTCTTTGACAATGAGTTCATCGGCGGCCTCGATCAAGGCAACTCAAACGTATCCGTGTCCGTCACACCTGCACCAATCGACCAGCATTCCCCTCGTTCTTACGATCACAGCTCCCCTTCGAGCAATGACGACCCACGTCCTCGCAGTCGCGCCTCTTCTGTCTCTTCCAATCCACAGATCCTCCCTCATTCTTCCCCTCATCTCGATGTCGCTCACAACTTTGAAAACTTGCGCTTCGAATCTCCCAACTGGCGCCACAACCAGCTCCCAGGAGAAAGAACTCTCTCTCCCCCTAGAAAAGCTCAATCTCCTCCTCAACTTCTTATTCCGGACAGTAGCCCTGCTCTTTTCCCCCAGGAAACTCCCATGATCAATGCCCCAGATGGTGACGGTGGTTTCGTCTCGAGTGGTCCTCAACTTCACATTGTTCCCGCGACTCCCGTAAGCGGTGGCGGGGCAGCTTCACAAGCCGTTCCTTTCCAGTCCACCCTGGAAACCCTCCATCAAGGCAAGTCTTTTGATTTCACCACGCTTATTTCGGGAACTCTATTTTTACCAATTTTATCATGTCTGCGGTTTACCCCCGAAACAGGCTCAGCATCGCAAAACGGGCCACAGCAACAAGCGACACCACCCCCATGGGATCAACAGCAAATTCAACAAACCGAGGTCTCCCAATCACTCGGCGTACCTTTCCATGAACAGGCTGCACAGCTTTTCTCCCACAGCCACACTTCTCATAGGCTGTCCACGCTTGGTCCCCAAGTACATTCCGATGCTACAAATACCAACTTCCTCTTTCCAAACATCCCCCCTCGTACGCGCAGCAAGTCCGATACTGCTTCCTCGCTGCGTCCCCAATTCTGGAACACATCCCTTATGACTCAAGACCAACTTAACGCCCTTGAAGGTTCTGCCCTTGACGACTCAGCCCCCACTGTCGGCCTCAACGAAATCCTGCCACAACCACAACAGCCACATCAACACCCATCTAGTGCTGGCCCCACCCAATCTACGTTTAACCTCGCAAACAACAACGTTCCTCAATTCAACTTCAACCCTACCTCTGCCAACAACATGTCCGCCTACCTAGCCCCTGGTGACTCGGTCGCCGGTAGTATTCGTCGGGTCAAGTCTGATGGCCTCGGCCGCCCTGGTCATAATCGCCAGTCCCGTTCGGAAGACATAACCTCATCCCTGTTCTACCCTCCCTCCTCTCAACAGGACTTCATCAACCGCCAATTCCTCTATCCACAGGAGACTGTGCCTTCCATTCGTGGCCACTCCCGCAGAGCCTCGTCTGGATCGCGAGGCGGTGCTGATGGTACTTGGAGCGCGTTGTCTTCCAACCGTGCAAGCCCGTACCCCAGTCCGTCTGCGAGTCCACGCGTCCGCTACGACGATCTTCCCAACGTAGCACTTGCGGGCAGGCAACCCTCGATGCTCCGCCCAGAACCCCCTCAAGCTAACACTACCGGTGTAATCACCGTCTCAAAGCAGACGGTGACGAGCGAGCGTACAGCTGGTGCAAGCCACCGGCGTAGGAAACAAGATGCCAACTTTTTGTGTCCTGTGCCGGGCTGTGGTAGTACATTCACAAGAAGCTTCAACTTGAAAGGTACGTGCAACTTGAGCGTGGGTTTGGCCTTTATGCTCAATCGCCTTTTAGGTCATATGAGGTCTCACAATGAGGAACGTCCCTTCCAGTGCAAGTGGCCTGGTTGTGGCAAGGGCTTTGCTCGACAGCATGATTGCAAACGTCATGAGCAACTGCATTCCAATTACCGCCCTTTTACTTGCGAGGGCTGCAACAAGACGTTTGCTCGCATGGATGCTCTGAACCGACACCGTGAGTAAATGTATCTTGATGACGACATCTACTAATTGTCTATCGCTTCCTAGTTCGATCCGAAGGTGGCGCTGAGTGCCAGCGTATTTTGGACGCTGCCAAGGACTCGGAAAAGCTACCGATTCCCAAGACGGAGGAGAAGGGGTGGCCTGGTATGAGTGTCATGGTCTAATCCCCGGATTCGTCTCCATTACCGCAAGACTCCCTCGATGCCCATATAATCTGATGCACGTCAAGATAATCTTAGCATTGTATCCTCAATTTCATTTTACTACTGATTACGATACACATGGGACGCCTTGCGGTTTCATCCTTTTTTTTTTTTTTCATCCCTCCCTATTCCCATCCGCATCACCTGTCATTTATATTGGTATTGCACGATCCATCTGCTACCCTTTCGTATTTTTTTTTGCCAGTTGTGCATATTGTACGACGCTGTGCTTGTTTATTCTCTGCTACTCCTTTTCTATGACTGACTCGTCAGATTCTTGTAGCTTATCCCCCATCTGCGTAGATATTGGCGGACTCTCGCGTAAACCTACATATTTATGTCACCGGAACGAAAGAGACTTGGGAAAATGAATTATATATGTGGTGGATCCACATTCGTTTTGTTGTTGCAAATGCGTGGATGACTTGAGGATTCCATGAGGAGGATACGTATTCGTCCAGGTCTGACATCCTATGACGAGCACGGAGAACGGCGCCCGGATGTTTTTTGTCATGTCCCGGACGATGCCGGGTCATTTCGTTTGTTTACACTGCCTTGTGCAATCTACATTTCGGTTTGACGAATAAAATAGTTTTCCAAAAAGTCTCGGAATTGACTTTTCCCAACATCTGGACCGTCCGAAAGTCTTCAGGCCATAGCGAACTAACTTGTTTCGTTCTTTTTCCTTATCGTCTTGAATCTGGGAAGAAAGATAAGGAGAGGATGGGAATGAAGGGACAAGGGTCCAGGGGCGTCCACAACGCAGAGTCACCGGCGATCAAAAATGAATCCGATATGCGGCATGCGTCGATAGAACGCGACTGCGTGCAGAGAGGATGCGTAAACCAACCCGAATCATTTCCAAACAGGGGAACTGTGTGGGCAGTGCTGAACAGACAAGTGTCACTGCCTCTCGCTAATATTTCTAAAGGTGCTGGTTGGATGTCCAGGTGTACACGCTTGTGATGATGAACTGGCCGAGGATCAGCCTGTCGGATGATCCTGCCACAGCACCGACGTCCTTGGTCCAATGAAGGACAAGGTGTGGTTTTCCCTACCAACGTGTCCATCACCATCAGTACTAATCAGTCGTCATACGTTCGTATTCCCATCACTCTAGGCCAGCGTCGCTGTATTTGTATCGATCCGCCGTCGAACAGCCTCTTGCGCGGATCGATCTTGCTTATGAAGCATCATGTCCGCTTAGTAGACACTGACTCATCAGCGGCCCTGCCGCACCTGCTCACAGTCATCCCCTCGACCGTCATCGTACACCTACGGCGTGGGTCGACAAGTACGGACGAGACAAGTACGGACGATGAAACACCCCGGGCACGCCATACACCATGCATGCTGTGTCACCGGCCCCGTATCTATTTTGTGACGTGGTCGGGACTGGGCAACTCGGTGACCGAGGCTGTGTCTCTCTGAATTGGACCAGTCATGTCAGTTTGGGCTCTGGAGGACGGCGCAGCACGGCTCCGACACGCCGTTAGAGGAGAAGCTCAGGACCGCAGTCGCACGGGAGGTTGAATGTCTCCCTTTTGTTGTCCACTGTGAATCGTATGTTGGTGATGACGATCACATCGGAAGGCGATACGGTGGCTCGGTGGGCTGCAAGATGCGACTATATTGATTATCGAAAACGGCTGGGCGCGGTCGGGCTGCCGGGAGAAACGGACGCTCGTGTCAGCACTGTGCCGTGATACAACCTTTGGATGCCGGGGGTCAGTATCATTTCAACGCGGTCAGTTCAGAGCCAGCGAAAAACGGTCCCAACGCACGCTCTGCAAGTCATGGTTTACTCGGACCAGCGGCAGGTGCATCGGTTTGCAACAAGTTCCACGAGCGGCGAGGATGGGCGCCGCCATCAGGTACTTTTGGTCTTGGCACGCCCGACGCCGATATCTAAACATGTCTGATCGGATCCGGAAGTGTCGTCACTCGGATGCAAAATTGACCGGACTTGTCAGTCCCCACTTTGCCCGGACATGAACGGTCAGGACAAAACTTATCTGCAGCATTTCCAACGCTTCACAGTGAGTATATTGGCCGTTCAGTCGAAACTCCAGGTTGCGATGACGTGGCGTTGTACGGATGTTAAA
Organism: Xerocomus spinulosus; assembly: GCA_038094075.1. NCBI lineage: Eukaryota > Fungi > Basidiomycota > Agaricomycetes > Boletales > Boletaceae > Xerocomus > Xerocomus spinulosus. Next base: position 397,488 of record JBBPTN010000001.1, on the reverse strand, counting down.
ATGGGGGAATCTGATACTTATTCAATTGCGGATAGCCTACCAATCGGCCCGCATAACCTTGCTAGCCGATCAGAAACTTTGTTACATGAGCGCGCTTCGTAGGCATATTATTTTTGCTCTGACACGGACCTCGGAGAGCGGTCATGCATCATGCATCATGTGAATCATGCGATAGGGGTCAAACGAACTAGAGCACCGCTATTGTGTCTCCAACCATTACTACAGCGTGGCTTTGGTGACTGCGAGCGATCAGGCTCACCTTGTCAAAGTCAAGGGTACGCGGCCACATGTTACCATGTTCATCAACGGAATGAAACGCATAGCACGTTGACGGCAATCATATCATGAAAAAACGGGCCACAGTCTGGTTGAGCCACTCACAGCAAGGCATTCGCGCCACCCTACTGCACTGCTCTGGTCCGTCGCATCAAATTCAGTGGATCTATCAATCCCTCTCCAAACAATTGCGGTGGAGAACATTTACCTAACAACGCCCCTGCTGGCGGTGCATCCTTGTATGATCTGGATGGGAACAATTACACAGCGGCTCTTGAGGTGGTTGATCATCTGCACTAAAAATGGTGTGCTGAATTCCATCGATGACGCCACCCTTTCGTGTGGCAAGTTTGGAGAGTGTCGGCAGAAGTGTTTCTTATTTTTATTTTGCACGGGTCGTGGTGAAATGACCTGCAAGCCAATACCGAGTTCACTGACACAACAGAACGTGAGCCATCAATCTGAACCCAAAAACTTGGTGGGTGGGTGAGGTGAATTTTACAAGGTTTTGTACCCACCAAGTCGGAATGATCAGTGTCTTGCTTCCGTGAGCACCACGTCGGGTCATAGAACCATTTGCCCCAGAACGCATTATTGTGAATGCATGGTTAGTAGATGTGTATTATTCATTAGATGTGTGTATGTAGAAAAGTGTAAACTTGCCGCCAGGAAAATCATACCGTCATCATAGTGCTCTTTGGCAGTATAGGGTTCTCGGGACTTTCCAACCAATTCGGCCACCCGATCAACTTGACTATCATTGATTAGAGAATAAAGCAAAAACTAACCGTCTCCCGAGGCATCTAGCATAGTTGTTACTCATCTCTTCATACACTATTGGATGTCCAAGTCAATCACGAGTGTGGTGCAAGCCAGGAAAAATAAATGGATAATAGATGTTGTCGCCCTTTTTGACGGGAGGATCACTTATAGCTAAAGAACGCATTCATGTGAACTCAGTCGCTGGGTTGCTATACAACCCAAAGCTTGAGTCAAACACCTACGGCGGAACACGGTCATCGCCCCAAAGTTAACTTACCATGAAAGCCTGGTGGAATCGAAGGGAGCCTTACCACATTTGGTAGCAATAAGAAGAGGGAAATGCAAGTGGATCGCGAGGCTTTAGAGGGTGTTGATCCATTTGTGCAAAAGTGTTGTGACAGAAGCATAAAGATGGTCCCTTGCGCTACTAATCTATGTACTCACCTCAGTCTGCACAAAAGTACTCACGTCACATTCTGTCACGTACAGCTGTGCTCTAAACAACCCATCACAAATACCAAGTCCAGTGAAAACAGCGTAGATCAACACAACGTTGAAGTAAAAGTTCGCGTAATCTACCGCTTTAGCAGGCTAACATGCATAGATTCTCAAGATACAATGTCACGCTGCTCGAAGTTTTCCTGCCATCGCTAAACCTCGTGCAGATGATGCCCTCTTCCGATCCCGTCAGCCGCTGAGGTGGCTAACACATAGGAAGGTGACTATGTCAGCCGCAATCTGATATATAAGTTTGCGGTGCTCTTCTGAGCACGTTCAACATTCTGTCTTCAACAAGATGAAGCACGTTCCACGTCTCTGGATCATTATCTCGATTACTATGCTCGCAGCTGCGAGACCCACCATCTCAGATCGTGCAATCCGGGTCCCTTTGGAGCGCCGCTCGCGTTACGCGAGGGACCTCAACTCGACCCAGTCGGTCACGAGTGAACAGTTCCTTGGCGCCGAAAGGATTGAAAGGCTCGTCAGCTACACCCACAGGTATGCTTTTTTTTATTTCGTCTTAATTTTCCCTGCTCAATTCCCTGCATTTAGGAAGTTTGGGGCCACCTTTGCGGCATACGAGCGAAACACAAATTCACGACATCCGCTCGACACGCTTTCGAGACCTGTCCCGAACGACTTGTCCAAACGCGAGAGTAGTGGAGATGTGGCCCTTATAAACTATCATTCAATGCTCTATTATGGCTCATTTGACATCGGGACGCCACCTCAGAAGTTTACAGGTAAGATACCCACTGTATCTTAAATGTCAATCTGATCGTTTTACCTGTCGGAAAGGGGACTTTGACACGGGCAGTGCCGACCTCTGTGAGTGTTGTGTGTCTGGGTCTAGCGGCTGGGCTTACATTTTCGTAGGGGTACCCGATGCAGACTGCCTTGTCACTTGCGATGGGCATAGAAAGTACAGTGCAACGGAATCGAGTACTTCTCAAACGGTGCCCCATCCCGCTGTCCTGGCATACGGTTCTGGGGAAGTTCTTGTTCTCCGCCTGTATGGAGATGTAGTTGGACTGGGTGGATACTCAGTCAGCCCTTTTCTGTTGGTGCTCGAATGATTGCTGAACCTAGCTTAACCAGCTCGAGGACCAGTTGTTTGGTGGCGCAGTTAGCGAGTCCGACGATTTTTGGAAGAATGAAACCCTTCTCGACGGCTTTCCCGCGGATGGTATCTTCGGCCTCGGATTCAAAGAGATCTCGACGTTGAATGTGACGCCACCAGTCGAAAACCTGCGCAACAACATCGAATTACCTCAAAGTTACCTAAGCTTCTTGCTCTCTGATATTTCTGGACGAAACGAATTGATTGTTGGCGATGCCGACTATTCAGCATTCAAGAATGATACCCGGGTATGCGCTCCAGTGACAGAACGAGGCTATTGGCAAATCACGCTTGGGGCGATAAGCCGCTCCGGACACCAAGTTACCGGGAGTATTCAACAACCCGCAATCGTTGACACCGGCACCACGCTTGTCATTGTACCAACTGCTGTTGCACTCGACTACTTTTCAGGTGTACCTGGTGCACTCTGCGTTGGTGGTACATGTACTGGTGTGTTGCATCTCTAATTTCCCATGGCTTCGTCTTACAGGATTTCCAACAGTACCGTGCGACATAATCGATTCGACGACGCCGGTATTCACATTTGAAGGGCGAGACTATTCGGTCTGTCCATCCACTTGGAATCTGGGTCCTGATTTTCCTGGGTCACCAAATTGCGTTACTGGCATGGGTACATCAGACATGCTTGGTATGTTCTTTTCGGCGTGTATCGTTATCGTGTCAAGTTCATTCGTGTTCACAGACTTTGTGACCCTCGGGGACGTGTTCTTGCGAAACGTCTATTCTATTTTCGACTTTGGGAAACTGTGTGTTCACTTTGCGGAACTTGTAGACGCCGTCTGTTAATCAATTAATCACCCTTGGAATGTCGTATTTTTTGACATGTGCACCCCGATAAAAGTGCCATCGTTGTAGTTGGGTACTGTAGCACTGCCCGACGCTAAGCCCATCCACCGTCACCTACCCAAAGTGTTCCGGTTGTATTACTTGAAAGTTGGAGTACGAAGATAAACCGGAAGAGGTTGTACTAGTACAAAGTCGAACATTGACACCATGTCTTATTCCTCTCTCCCCGTATTTCCAACCCAGGCCCACTTTCAAGTCTTCCCATCAGCTCCTCCACAACCACACTCGTCTCCTTCTGCACCAGTCGGCCCAAGCTCATTCAAGGCGCCTGCACATAAACATGCCCACCATCTACACTCGATTCCGCCCCGCGAAAAGTCCACAAGGACGCTCATCATTGACCATATGCTCTGGGTACATGCTCGCACAAGATTTGCCCAGGCCCGTGCAGAGCTCGGCATGACTGACCGCACCGGTGGCCCATCCTCACCACATTTTCACTTTCGCGAACGGCCAGAACAGTATGACGAAGAGGACGAGATCGTAAGCGATGGCGAGGACATCGATCAACTGAAAGCCAGAGGGGCAGGTCATGGACATGCCCATAGCGAGGACGAGGACACTCGGATGCAGAAACAGGACTTTGCTTTGGCAAGGAACCTTAGACTGCGTGCCATTGCCCTTGAGAAGGTCATTACTTCCATGCTGGACCAACCGCCACCCCTGCATCCTTTTCCTACCATCGGTGACGAGTTACAATCCCCTCCAGGCTCACCCAAGCGACGCGAACTTCTAACTAAAGCGTCCCACCCACACACGTTACCAAACGGGGTCCGTCTTCGCCTTGCCCTGGGTACGGTTATAAATGATCTTTTTGCTCGTCAAACCCCAATAGCGCCATATCGACATCATCACCACCCACCTCCAATCGTAGTCTCCAACTCACTTTCTAAAAAAGGTTCTGTAGAGTCTCTCTCCTCAGATGGCTCACCGGCTCCACAGAACACCTCGCCTCATCCTTCCGCTAGCACAAGTCAGTCGTCAGGGTTAGTTACCGGTGTGCTCCCGCCATCACTCACTTGGCTTGCCACAATATCTGGAACCCCCAGCGCAAAATTCCAACTGCATTTAGCAACACCCGTTGCTGGTGCGCAAGGACGCGTTGTCGTACGTCGCTACTCGCCTTGTTCTTTTTACGGAAAAATAACTGTCCTCTGATCCAGCCCGCAAGCCACGCTTGGAATGATCGCGTTCGTGCCTTGTATATGGAAGGCGCCGACCCTTCGACAGCAAACTCCCCACCTGCTTTGCGTTGTCCACGGCATCTGCATACTGGATGCGAGATCTGCGTCGAAGCTAAACAACTCTTTAAAGTTCCTGGGGGAACGACAAAGGGAAGAGCGGGCGGATGGGGAGGCGAGATTACGTCTCGTCCTCAAGTTGGTTCTGGCAAGAGTATAGGTAACAGTGGTGACGGCCTTACTGGTTGGCAAGATGGGGGTGGCATTGGTTCCGGGCTTGCTCATCCCGGGATCAACGGTAGCGTATTGCGCAGAAAGTCAAAGTGGCTGCAGCAGGATGCAGAAGACGTGGGTTTTGCAGGTTCAGGTGCCGGAAATACACGCCTCTCTGAACTGATTCCTCGGTTTTTGCGCCTGTCTGCCCTCGTCGCGATGGAATTGGGCGAGGAGTTGGACGAGGAATATGAACGCGATTCTCAGAGAGAAAGATCTGGAGGAATACCTTCTACTTCCTCACCATCCCCTCAGTCTCCTGTGCATGCTCGGAAAGCACCATTGGAAAGTGAGGTCAACCCTCTACAACCATCTAGAGAGTGGTACATGCTATTTGCAGGACTCCTTACTCGGGCTGCCCTGGAAGGGTACCTTACTGGTGGTTGGAGGGGTCCCACTGCCGCTTCCTGTCTACTGTCTGTCGGACTGGGGATGTCGGACGATGCTTCACACAGTGATGAGGAGGAGGGGGACTTGATATTCGACTGGTTTGATCCAGATGACCTCCCATCATTGAAGGCAGCAGCGCAAATTATGTTTCCGTCATTAAAAGCGATGGCCAATGGGGTACCACAACGAAGGGAAGACGCAGAAGCCGAATTTGAGGCTGAAATGAAGGAGCGATTGAGAAGAGTAAGCGCTTCTAACTTCGCTATGACCTGTCCGACAGAGTTGATCATGTAAACCTAGTTCTACGCTATTCCATCTCTGACACCCGATCTATCGACGCACATGGAAGATTTAGCGTGGCATTATCCAGCTGAACCTGTTGAGCGAGCCACAGTCCGTTTTTGTGAAGCTATCGCGAAATGGCGGGGAAGGCCAGAATTAGAGACCGTGAGTGTCACTTGTTTGATCATGTCCGACATCTCACACATGCAATCAAGTATAAAAAGAGATCCAAGGATCAGGGCCCAGCCACACCAACTATGACAATGGAGTCCCTCGTCCATTCCAACCCAACTAGTCCCACATTGGGTTCCAGCCAGCCTACTCCACACAAGTCATCCAAGAGACCTCCGATCGAGCAATATTTCATTCTTCCCCAGTCTCTCATCGGACGCAAGCGTGCACGTTCGACGGAAGATGTGGACCACTTTGCTAAGAGAGTGCACGGTGGCGTAGTTATTCCTGCAGTGCCGTCCCATGCTTAAAAGGATCTTAGACTGACTATATACACTCAGCTCCCTCTGTATAGTATCGTTATCGGTGTTTATGTTCCGTTTGGGTGTCTGATTGTGAGACATCCTGTCTCTTCTCGTGTAACCTTTTCGACACGATTTAGGATCATATGGTGTATTAAACATGCAGCGAAACGCAAGCGCAAGTTCGGTGTTCATCTATGCGGCTTCGTCGTCGCTGATGCCCTCGGCAAACCAAGAGCATCAACACAAGTGCAAGTTACCCAACCATCTCCTATGACCTTTTGCTATGCTTTAGAATGACCTTGTTCAAACTATTCTTACTTGACGATGTTTCATCTCACGGTAATTCTATGTATCAGTGAGGAGTTTCGTCAAGAACGGGTGACAACCCACGAAGGCTACTGCTTCCCCCTGGATTTCCTCACCTTCCGGTCGCCGGAAGCATCTTTCGGCGTCAAGGACTTGGGGCCCGGTGGCTAACTCACGCTGAATGGAACAAGCAATACAGCATGTATCCCTTTCTTCCGTACTCAACGACTCCAAACTAGGTGGCCTGTTACATCTCGTTGGTCAAAATATTTCGATCGTTGATTCGGAAAAGATTGCCGAAGACTTGTTGGATAAGGGGTCACAAAACTATTCACATCGACCGCAACTGTTACTGTAAGTTGACGATACGAGCGCGTTGTCCCCGGATTGATGAGGACGCATTAGGGTGGGTTGGGAGTTCAACGTTGGGTTCATCCTCCATGGACCATCATGGCGAAAACATCGAAAAGCAATCAAACATACCAGACGACTATGCTCACCCACCGTAACATTTTCAACTGGACAGAAATCACAATCTGTGCGTGTCTAGCTCCTTTTACGCCATCCTTTTATGAGGTGTCGACGCAAACTTGAATCATTACAAAAGTGCAACACTTGCCCTAGTGGTTTCCTGGCGCCGGTTTTAAAAATATGTGGAGCTAACACGCGAGCTAAGAGATTTACCTTATGATCTTGTTCATAAGCATATGATAGAGAGGGTCGCAGCACATTCGATGGTGTCAGGGTGCCAGAGGAGGAAGAGGCTGTCATCTTTGTACTGGAGGTGATTCACCGTGATTCTTGCCCCCCTTTAACTCAACAATGACCTTTTGAATGTTCTAGCTGCTAATGAAACGGTGCTTTCATGGGTTGTTTAGTGGATTGTATACATGGTTACGTTCGTCCTCCGCTCTTTTAGCTTTCACGATGGCTATGCTTTGTTCCCAGATGTGCAAAAGAAGACACAAGCTGAGACTGACCGCATGACAGGAGGATGTAGGATGCTAGACTTTTCACATCGTCCACCGACGATTTACCCTGAAATGCAACGTACTGGGGGGCGCTGAGATGGTGCCAGGTCACACCACTTGGTAGAGTCACTTTTTTCACCTGGGCAGATAGTCAGGACTGACATCAGAATTGCAGTGGCCTCGGTAAATGTGCGGCACTCGGGGCATGACGTGCACTGTGTACAAAGGCTGGAGGATACGTCCGCATCCAGAACGTGTCCTTTACTCACACGTTCCCAGATACTATCGTGTTTGCAAACACCCTTGACGACGGTGACCCGGATGATGTTTGTTGCGCTCGGTTGACCATGAAGCCAAATATCCTGATCCAAGCTTGAAATCGAACGATACATTGACGCGCACGGGGAAGCCCCGCTGATGATATCGCTGAACAACAGCTTGGGTTTAGTCAAGCCTGTGAGAGCCATCCAAGGCACATTGCAAAACATACTACTCCATTCACAGGAATCGTGCCGGAAGATACCCCGCGAAGGGTCCGGATAGCCATGGTCTATATTTGTGGTGTTTAGCGTAAACAAAGCAAAGGAGGAACTGGCAGGGGCGTGTGGTACTGATGCCATCATGCGCGAACGTATGGTATGTGCCGAACGGGATCATGAGCGACTCAGTCACCCTACCCTTTCTTGATCGCGCGAGGCAGCCTCGCGCTGCAAAACGGACCGAACTATGCACAGAATTTAGAACTGGTTTGTCGTGATCGGGGCTGTGATGTACAGCATATGCCAGAATGTATAAAAGTATGTGGCGTTGATCACGCTGTGTAGTGTGCTTGCGATAGTCACAGATCCAGCACTGGCAGATGGCAGTCCTTCTCGGCATGTACATGAACCAACTTAGCGATTAGACCAGCTGTTGATTAGTATTGTGATAACAGAACCAGCTGCATCTCGCAATAACGATACATATGATAGTCCAGAACAAGCATACGCTACGTTAATGAATGCTATTATAGTGTTCAAATAAGATAAGGGGTCGTGAGGGTCGTAATTGCAATGGTCAACATGAAAGTGCATTAACAGCGTACAGCTATATCCTGTGGCAGACCAGCGTTACTGTTGACAGGCGTGGGGAATAATGCATTTATGACTCACCATCTTGGCTGGATTCGTCGTTCTGGGTAAAGATGCATCATGATCTGATCTGTAATGTACTCTGCCTCGACTTGGGACGAAGATGGTCTGTATGCAGAGTGCGAAGGACGTCTGGGGAGTTGTGGCGGCCGTCCGACGTCGCTTGGCCGGGATGGACGCGGGGCATGGCTGCCACGAATCGAAGAAGCGCGACTTAGAGGAGGAGGATATCCGGGATGTCTTCTGTCGTCTTGTGCGACATAGTCGGAGAGATCTCTCGCCCGCCGACGCGAGTTTGGATCAGGTCTCCGCATCTCGGATGTCGTGCGCTTCCGCTGTTCCTCCTCTGCGGGATGTCGTGCCATGGACAATTCCTTCAGGTAACGCTCCGTGTCATGGGCACGGGAGGAAGAGATCTTGTAAGTCCCTTCGCAGTAGAAACCGCCGGGTACACCACGGCATGGGTAGACACCCTTGAGGGTTTGTGGGTTATTCGGGAAGATGCAGTCGCGTTGGGAACACTTGTTGTGGTATGGCGAAGGCCAACCTGGTGGAAGCGTCGTAGGTTTTGGCTTTCTAGGAACTAAGGATCTAAAATTCAGCGACGCAGGAAAACGATGGACTAGTGTACGCACAAAATATCATGTGGGTTCGTCAGTGTGCGGAAAGAAGTCTAGGTGGAGCGGAGAAGGTGCCATGCTTATACCTGCACTGGCTTATGAAAGGGTCGAGTAAGCAGGAGCGCGCGTCACGCACGGCCAGACATGCATTAAAACCGTGTCAGTGTGATGTGGTGACTTGCAGTGCCTAGAAGGAGCACTGCCGCAGTCTCGGTTGGTGTAAATTCTCCTGGCAGTTCGAGAGACTACTAATAGAACCGAATATGCCGGACCCCGGACATCGTCATGAAAGTGCCACTGGGTCAAGGATGGACGACCAGTGTAATTCACCAAAGGGATGCGGGAATCGAACAAAAGAGGCGGACGCTCCAAACTTGAATGTGCAACGCCTGAGACTGGCTGTTGAGTCAGAATGAACAACGCGTGAAATTAATAAATGTCAGTCGTTATTACCTACCCATGGCAAGTTGAACAAGAGTCCTATTGAGACCAGATGTTTTATTTCATCTCGTAAGGTTACAGACCTGCGTTTCAACGTCGGGTGCAGGAGTTCCAAGGGAAAATGAGTCACATCCTGCTGGAATATAGCGTAAACGGCACGGTTGATCAGAGTAATGCATTTAGTCCTCGAGGAGAACACGAGGCGACCTACGTGGTGCTGGTTTAGATTATCAGCAATTAATGTCCAGGTCAAGGCAAGGCTCAACGTGAGACAAACTCGTCCCGGGCCGGCTAGGTACACCCACGTGGCTGTGTTTGGCAAAGGCTTCAAAAATCAACAAAGCGCTTTTCACTCTGATTAGCGACCCTTTCAATAATGGCACTGAAGCGAAAGGCAGTCGACACCGAACTCGAAGATGGTTCACCTGCATCCAAACGGCCGTCCAACATAACTCTGGCCTATCCGAGCCTATCGCATACACCTTCGAAGCCACCGCCCTTCCAACAACCAACCCAGCTACTCACATTTTCATATACCACTGACCACATTCTCGAATTTAATGATTCTGCATTGCGCTATTATGTAGACCCTCCCCTTGGCGCAGAACTTGGGTATGGTTATGACAGATGGGTCAGACGACCTGATGAACGTGGTCGATTGGATGCGCTCCTGCAAGCATGGTCAAGGTTCAAGAAAAGTTTGTTTGAAGGCTCTTCATCATCCCAGCCTAAAATTCCTGACATTCATGTCATTAGCTGGAGAGGGGTCATGACCAAGTGAGATCCCATGTCTCTCATCCATCTTTGAACATGATTATTCACTTGCTCTTGTGCGAGAGGGTATTCATAGCACCTTACGAAGAAAGGGAAGGTTGGGAGCTTAATGTGATGCGTATTGGCGGGACCTTCTATTTTGAGGAATATCTTAGCGATGCGAGGCTCGAAGAGAAGTAAGAGATACTTTGCCCGACATACGAAGTGCTTACCGCGTCTGTAGAAATAACATGGATCCTCACCATCGGCGCCAAACATACCATGGCTACGCATTTGAATCCTACTGTACTACTACGACTCCTGGACGTCGAGAGTGTGTGTCATCGGACGTCCAAGGTTGGGGAGGGGACGTTAACACCAACGTTCAATGGTGCAGTGTCGTAAAGACGAAGCTCAATGACCGCCGGATTGTCATTGGGGGCGAGGTCGATTGTATCCGCGGTACGCTTTGCGGATTACGTTGTATTGTGGACCCAGTGACTCAATATCATATTCAGGGATATACTCTGGGAACACGGAGAATTTTGTTGAGCTGAAATCATCCCTGGCTATCCGAGGGCGCTCAGATGCGACCAAATTTGAAAAGTATGCGTCCACAAACCAGTCTCGCAAATACTCAACGTCTGTTCAGAAAACTGCTTAAATTTTATCTGCAATCCTTCCTTTTGGGGGTCCCAGTACGCTAAACTGAGTCTCGCAATGGCACATTAATCATGTTGTGAGACAGGAAATTGTCGTTGGTTTTCGTAAGCCCTCTGGGCAACTTGTGACGACTCAATCATTTAGGACCGCCGAGATACCCCGATCTGTTCGGGGTAGACCTGGGGGGTGGGATCCCCTCATTTGCTTGGATTGGGGGGACAGATTCCTGTCGTTTCTGCACGTCACCCTTCCCGTGGACACAGGAAGGGATGTTTGGCGCGTAACATTCATGCCCAAGGTAGGCATCACTGTCATCATGCTTGATGCCTCGGGGGTAGAGGACGTTGTGGGAGGCGATGATCGCATTGGATTCTTACCCCGATGGTACTGGGACGAGATGAAGCATACCGCTGCAAGTTCTGGTGACAAGTCTTCCCATCGAGGTGAATGCATGCAAAGGATGACTACCGACGTGAGTGGTGCTCCCCTGGGATGGCGTATCTAATGGAGAGGATATCATCTGATATAGTCCCTCGTGAGCTGATATCGCACTCAGCAGTCTATACATGGGCGCGATGACTTGTACGTGCGCGTGAACACCGGACTGTCACACGTCTAATTAGGCCAGCTTACTCCTGGTGCTTCGGCCTATCCGGTGCCATCATCCCGGTTGTTACAGCTAGTTCGCTGGCCAACTCGCACCTGTTAGCTTGACTGGTCCTTGCCCGGTAAGAATGGGCAGTCCTATAATATGTCTTGGTATCAAGAGGGATTTTTTTGTATTTTGTCATATTTTACTTGCAGAAATCAGGCAGAAATCGGAACATTCTAGGTAAAAAAGGCGTGAGAATTGGGATGAATAAGATGGGCGCGTCGCGCGTGGCTTCTCCCTAACGCGCTCCTCACCATTTCACACAGTGGACAGCGCATCCCCATCGCCGTCCGCGACAGCGACCAAGGCCGTTCCCACGTCGTTCACTAGGCGTGGTGTATATCTCTGTACAGCTTGTACTTATACCTCTGCCATCTACCAGCCGACACGCGCCAATGGTGACCCCATCGTCCTCCGTAACCTCTGCGTCACCCCCTTTGAGATACACACAACCACACAGCCCATCTCTTTCGACGGAGATGGACCCGTTGGACAGGGAAGCGAGAGAGAAGGCCATTCGAAAATTTTTGGCCAGTGCCGAACTATCCGTGGTAAGTACTCGTGTGTCGCGAGACGCGTTAGCACCCCAGTGCATCGCGCCAGCAGTGGTATATCCATCCCGCAAAGGTGCTGGTATCCTGCTTGGTTCATTTCCGGCTCCGTTGTATTTCCTGTCGTGGGGAATTCGAACGACACCAGCTGACATCCCCTGTCTCACTCTCCAGGTAGTTCGTGGCCTCCGTGCGCGCCTATCCTACGCTTCTTACAAAGCGACTCACAACATCCCTCACATTCCGCTGAATGATCTTGAAGCCAAGACTCATGCGCCCTCGGTTGCTTCGTCCCGTTTGGTCGGTAGCAAACGCAAAGCTATGGCTCCCAATAACTATTATAACAACCCTGCTACGCAAGGTAGCCCAGCACACAGGAGTAGTAACGCTCTTCTCTCGGCTGTGTCCGCGTCATCGACGACGGCCCACTTGCGTTCTTATTATTATCCCACGATTGCTCCATCGTCCTCTAATTCGTCCCAGAGCCTCTATACTGCTCTTCTCGGCCAACCCCCTTTGAAGCAAGCGCGCACAGTGCACAATTCAGCTGATCCTCCTGTGCTGGCCCCTACCCGTTCGACAGCCGGATCTCGAACACGTCCAGGGCACCGGGGCACCAACTCTGTACCTGCAGTGCGTAGTATTGCGGAAGGTACACGTGCCCAGTCCCGTAGCCGAAAGGAAGAGGCCTCGCGTGCAAAGGCAAGGAACGTCAAGGGAAAGCAGAAAGAGTCCGCGGAGGAAGCGGCAGATGTTGAGAGAAAAGCTGTTGCCACGCTCACATCGCTTCTCCAGTCTCGCCCATCAATCGCCAGCGCGTCGTCACCTCGTTCTTCCTTGTCTACCGGTTCCGAAGGTTCATTCCATTCTCTCTCCCAGTATGCGCAAAGTTCGACCCGAACAACTACAGCTCCATCCTCACTGGCGCCATCTGCGGATTCGTCCTTCTCCATCTCATCGTTAGGGAGGGCCGCTACTCCGCCGCGGGCAAATCACGAGAGTATATATTCTACTCCACGAGCTGATGACGAGGAAGCAGCAAACCTGATGTTATATTTGCACACATCCCCATCCCCTGTGCGTCCCACCACAACACGAGATCGAGATGCGAAGGATCTGGCTGCGTTCCGGGCGTTGGGTGGTGGCAATTCACTCCGCACTAAGGGAAGGGTGTTGTTTTCTGGAGGTGAAGATGGAAGAAGCCCGCTGCGAAGTGAGAGTAGTCTTACTATCGATACCTTGCCAGGGATCCAAAACCCCCAGACCATGAACGACACACATCGTCTTGGTGCCGTGAGCGACAGCGTCGCATCGTTGGCCCCAGCTGCACCAATGGAGCCAATGGTAGTTCCACCCACTCCTGTATCTGAAGCATCTCCACCTTCTCAGCTCCTTCCAGCTCCTTCCTCTCCTTCGGAAGCCCTAGAATCACTGTTCACCCGGGATTCGCAAGCTCCACCGACGCCAGGGAGTGTCCCATTTAATCTGAATGATTTTATCAATGTCTCCCCCTCACCTGCCGGGGTGACCGTACCCCGCTCCGCAATCTCATTGAAGTCTGGATCAGGCGCTAATTTGCGCACAGACTTGGGACGCAGGCTTTTTGAGGAAGAGCAACAGCGTCATCAGCATTTGACGACCGTCTGTCATCCCATTGATGGATTGCGGCATGAGAAGAACGGAAGCAGCTTGGAAGCAAGCATCGATCTCTCGACCCACTGATTTCCTGGAAGGTTCTACTCCCGGACCCTTCAAATCTCACGCTTATTCAGCAATCAATTTTAGGCGGAACAAATGTTGTATCAACTACATGTGTATCAACCACACCCGACTGGACGGCGGGGGTGGCAGTTATCTATTCAGTTGTCTTCATACGTCACAGCAATGCATGGAAACGATCATGTTCATGCCATGCCCACGAATTACGAATGGCCGTGGAACGGGAATCCGTTTCGCTATTTATCTAATTTTCATCACGCGCTCGTCAAGTTTCTATCCTTATTATCCAGCTTTCTAGCTTGATTTCTTGCGTAGCTGACACGCTCATCATCTGTGAACATCAATTCCTCTTGTTTAATACAAGGCGATTCCGCGTCGTTAGCGCGGAATCGTGCAGATCTTGGTTACACGCTTTCTCAACTATTAATATCTCTGCCCTTCACCTGCTTGGCCAGGCCGTGTCGACGATTCTTTATCCACGATGTACTCATCTCCCGAATTCAATATTTTTCTTTTCTTGTGAAAGTGCTGACCTGTGTTCAAAGCTACGGGATACTAATTGTACTGGTAGTTCGACTTCTGACGGTGATTTTCTGTCCAGGACACGGAGATGAGCCGCATTTGTTTGCTTACGCCTGGAAAAGAGTTTCTTCATCAATCTGGACGAGGCTTTGGAGAGCATCAATAACCTCCGAAATATTGGGAGATGAGCTAGTTGGCGTCGTAGTACGATGTCTGCGATCACAGGGTACGGAGTTGAGTGTGGCCGAATACACAATGCCCCTAGTTCATGTGTCTACTCGTCCTATTAGCTACATTTATCCAGTACGTACTTTGACCGACTCTGAAGTTGCCACTAGATCCCCCTCACGTACGTGCATGGACTCTCCCTATTGCGGCGGTGAGGATTTATCATTATCTTGCTAGCGAAAGAGGTCTGTGTCAGTAGAGCTTGAACCTGTCTGAGTACTTGTTACTTGGCCATCCTTCTTTCCATATTCGTGATCACTGGTCAGTTCAGGGGTGTCTACGATCATTCCGCCTCTCTCTCAAACAAACGACAACCACTCGTACCACGATCGCGGTGCGTGATGTGCATCTCGAGTTTCCTTTCGATCTGACAATTCTATTCGCTAGTTATTATATCGATTATCCACCAATGTCGCCCGCCGAGCCCACCAACTTGGATAACACAGAGACAGAGTTTGCGCGCCTTGCACCCCCACAGGGTTGGACAGATGATCGCGAACAAATGAACATTCATTACTACTGGCAAGGCAGGCCTGGAGACCTCAAATACTTGCTCCAAACGGTTTACAAAGTTCCGAACCCAGAACCCCTCCTCACTCGTGATCCCACTGTTGGTGATATCCTATTCCTGCTGCAGGGAAAAGACAACGAAGATTCAAAGGCCAAATATTATGTCTGGAACAGTATAGAGAGCGAGCTGCACTGGATCGAGTCTCCGACGAGCCTGAAGGAGATTTACCAAGCCATACACGAGAAAAATGGTTATCTTGGGGCCTTGGAGTTTGTCGAGATCGTCAGTGCCGATGAAGAGAGAGACGAGGATTAGGAAGAAGCATCAGAGCGAGGGAATAGCCATTGTATTTGCGAGTTCTGGTCGGCCTTGTTCTTGGTGCGAGATTGTGAGTTTGGTGTGAGCAGCCTGATACTATGTATACTAGCCATCAATCATATCATTGTAAACGTCAATTGGGCTAATGGTACACAGGATACAGGCCCCATTTCAGGGATAAGAAAGGGAAGACGTTTGAATACTCATTACTATAGTACTACCTAACGAGTTTCGATCCGTTAGGTCGGGTTAGCATAGAGCTTGAAGTACTTCAGACGAGCATCAAAAATAGTAAACCATTTTAACAACTGCTCGCAGTTCCCGCACGGCGGTTTAATGGGGCCCACTTTCCAGTACTTCTGCCCGTCATATACATTTGGGTGCTGAGTTGCTGGCTTCGTCGGGTTTTCAGCGGTATGACCAATGCTTATAGCAATTCCAAAACTGGTGGTCCTGATCGTCGCATCCCTGCGTCAAGGCGCGTCAGAGACGTATACATAGTCCAAGAGATCGACAGACGTTAGAAGGTAAAGGAATGGATACGTCTCACCACAATTTCCAAAGCGCCACCCTGCATATGCGCCATTCGTTTCCTGCCGTAACTCGGGGGCCGAGTTGTATGCCAGGTATGGGGACTGCAGAACACCGTTTAAAAGGTCCCAACGCTTCCTCTTTACACGACCTGGCCACCCTGCCTCAAATGCGAATCCTTTGGCACTGGTGCCGAGGAAAGGATACAATCTACTGTCCTTGGTTGCCCAAGTGATTTGGGCAACGGTCGGCGCGAAGCCGCTACCTGGTGATAACACGATACACCATCTTGCATAAACGACGACAAGGGGAAGGAAGTAATTCTTTGCAGTAGCATTAGTTGGCGCGGGGCCAAGAAGAGAGAGAAAGGCTCCGAGGAGATCGAAAATGATAAAAAATTCCTTCTTTTTGTCGTTGGCTGCCCACGGAATTGCCTGAGAAGGTACAAGATTGCTCCCGCTACGGAGGACCTGTTGTTCCGGTTTGGGATTCAAGTAGCCAGTCCCATCGGCACTAAGTTATGAGTTATCATAGAGACGGAGTCAAGGTCCTGTGAGAACCGCACTCCTGCAACTAAATTCTAATACTTACAACTTCAGCTCGTTAACTTTTGTGTACAGCACCTGAAGATCCGGTTTTCGTACGGTAGGATCGGGAACCCCGTAGTCAGCAGGGTTGTCAGACGCATCCTTAAGGAATGCGAGGATCTGCACAAATATCAGAAGCCGACTCACAGAGTAACAAGTAGAGGATCAAGTACATTGTCGCGATTCCAAGTGAAAGCGGTTTTGAAAACAAGTTTCTTTCCGCCCGGGCCGACGAATGCATCGATGGGATTAAAGTCGGCACACATGTCGACAAATAGAGTGAACGGGAAGGGTGATCGCCACCTTGGAAGTGGATGAAGAGAAGGGGTTTTATACGCCTTGAGCTTACGGGGGTCAGGTGGAATTAGATATCCACTGCGGGGAGCTAGGATGGCTTCGGATGAAATGAAGTCTCCCAGAACCCATACAGCCAGAACATTCTAGCATATGGCACAAAGGTCAGAAGACGAGTGTTCCTGTTCTCACCGTCAACGGAGATGAAAGAGAAAGGTACAGCGTGAGTCCACAAAATGTTTGTATCTGTTTCCTGCCCGATCATCGCAGCAATTTGGACGTTGCACATTGGGTCAGAACGAACCTGGCAGGGGTGAGTGAAGAGGCAACTTGAGTGGTCCATTGGCTTCGATGCACTCAACCCAAAAGGGAACACTGAAACTGCCGGACTGGGCGGCCCGTAGCTGCCTTCATCCGCTCCGCTCCTTCTCCGCTCAGCTAGCTCAAGTGGTTCCCCTCCTCTCCTGACCAGACACCGTGTTATCAAGCTGCTGTTGCGTACATTTCCAGCGAATATTCTACTAACCGTATGGCCACGACTTGTACGCCGTTTGGGCCAGCTTGGTGTTTGAGTGGCCTCGCCCACCTCACTTTGGTGAGATCTCACGGAGGCAATCAGATCAAGACTTCGTGTTGTTTGGCGAGAAAGAAATGAAATTTACACAGAGTGGCGCAAATACCCTACCGAAGAATTCGCCCCGGTGAGCATCTGGTGGGGCTCTATGTGCGCTGTCGATTCGGCAAAGGAATGGAAAAACCCGGGGCGTCGCCCCCTCTTGATATAAATCTGGACGTCTCACATATTTTGGTCTTCAGCCCATTATTTGTATCTTGCATCCGACCCATAACTTCACTCTGTATCGTATGTCTACGTTGCATCTATCTTGGTCCAAGACTCACCCCGCCGACAGATCATCCGATATGTCGTCATCCTCTGCTACGACTGCATCTGTAGCTGCTACCGATCCACCTCAGGGCTGGAATAAAGACGAGGACGAGTTGCTGACGCATTACTACTGGACTGATAAGCCCAACAGCCTCAAGAACGTCTTGAGGAATCAATACGGCCTCCTTGACGCTCAACCCATCTGGGCTCGCAACCCCGAGTTCGGCGCCGTCCTGATCATCTTCCAGGCTTCACCCGCTATCGGAAAGACGCTATACTACGTTTGGAACGGGATAGAGAGTACCGTGTCTCGGTTTGAGGAAGAAAAGCTGGACACCATTAAGAGTGACATCAACACGTTTGGAGGTGGGAAGGGATACTTGGGGAAGGTGAAACTGGCGGAAGTTCTGGAGAGGTAGGGTGGTGATACGATGAAGTCATGTGTTAGCCTGTGCCAATTGCGATTGTGTATCATTTTCATGTGTGGTTTACTGCGATCAGTACTGATCGCTACTGCACAACCACAGTGTTCCCCTCAGGCTGTGGTCACCAGACTATGTCGAACTAATTATCCGCCACTCCATCGATCGTCCAACTGCATAAAATGATCGTGCCTTGGATATGTTTTATTCGACATGTCAACTTGCGGCCGGGGCCTACCTCGAACGCTTAAATCTGATGCCGAGAAATTTTACTAAAATGTACTAGTACTAGGTAACAATACTACAGGCTCTCGTCTGTTCTAATTTGCTTTTTTTGGTGCGTGTCTCACAAATTTGTATGCGGAATTCCAACAGCACTAGAGCCTTGGGCTCACATACCAGATGCGAAACCACGCGCGTGACCGCCAATCCTGTTGCTTCAGCTTTATTGAAGATGCAAAGTAGCCTTGGTGGATTGTTGCTGACTTTCACGACAAGCACTCCATCGCAATTGAGGGGAGGGGAACACTGGCGAGGTGTCCCGAGGGAAGGTCATCCTACTGATAAAAGATGGGAAAGACATGTTAGTTGCAGTCCTCCACCTTGTTAGAACTCGTTGACCAAGCACTACGACAGGGTTCAAAAAATACCCACACGAGAACTGGTGGACCAACCAAAGATATGTATAACACTGCGCAAATCAATTATCCCCAAGGTTGTGCTCTTGCGCCTGCCAGTGGCACCCAGAGCAAGACCAATGTAGATTCCACGACCTACCTAGAGGGTTGAGGTCGTGGCATAAGGAATGGAAAGATATGATCGGCCAATCTTTTAAAAAAGTCGGTGCGCGGTTCATAGGTCAGTGCTCACTCAATATCGAATAATGACCCTTCCCCACGTTACTGGTTAGTCTCACCTGGACGTTGAACTCTTTGCTTCAGCGAAACAGTGGGTTGATTCTCCAAAGGTAAACTCGATGGTTCAAAATCTTCTGAAGATCGTATGGTTTTCACTCATCCCAAAGGATTCGCCTGAGAAACCGAACAACGACTGCGACATCTCTTCTATACGAGATTATTTTCGTCAAACGTTATCGATATTGCTTGCTAGGTCTTTCTCTGCGTTCCCTTGGTCATCCATACTTTACTAAATTGTCAATCACAGCATAAATACTTGCTCACCTCTCTTCACATTGGGAAAGAGGTTCGATCATCATGGGAACAACTAACAAGTGCAGAATGGGGAACATTAATCACGTCTCAAACTAAGATGACGGAAGAAGTTATCTCGACCTACAGCAGTGTGCAGCACAATTCGCTCTGGGGAAAGAACTAAGCATAGAAAGGTCAAACTGATGTCTCGAAAGTCAGGGGTTGCAAGAATACGTGGGCGACCACATTTCAATGTTGCTCGATATTGTGACATTGGTGACGTCTATGCATGCTTTACAAAGTTTACTACGAGCTTCTTGAATTCATTGGGCCTAGAACCGGAGATAAACATCATCGGCGTTGCATGGTATTATGCTCCCTTACATATCTGCATGTACTGCACAGGGTCAGTAAAGGCGCACGGAAAAAATACGCGGGCGTACTCCAGTGTCCAGTATCGAGTTCCTGGATATAACTCTTGGGGAAAAAATTCTCTATGAGTGGCTTGTTATGCTGGTTGATGAATCTAGTACTATCGGAATCGTTTATTTCATACGAGAATGGAACCTACTTGCTCTTCATCCCTTTCACGAACAACGTATGTCCATTCCATTTTCGTTCACCAGGAGCGTACGGGAACGATTCAATCTCGGGTCTTCCCTCTTTTAATATCTCTAGCGGTACTTTAAACTTTAACGGTGATTGGCTGCCATTCAGGTTCGTCAATAGGAATGCGCGGATACTAGGGTCCTGAAAATTCAATTAGTCTGCCTCTCATAGTAAGCAAGGAAGCAATGCCTTCTCGAATCGCTCCAAGATTCCGTTAGCGTCCTTACGAGATGTAACGTTTCTTGCCTCAATCTCCTCCATGCCTTGGATATGCGAAATGGAGTCAGCAGATGCATTGGCACGTACAGGGGCAATATCAGACACGATGAGATCATTTAGCAGGTCGGAAGGCGTGTCTGGGTTCAGAGCAAACGTCATAGCGACTTTCCCGCCCCTTTTTCATGGGTTCAGATCATATCATATCCAGACAAGGGATCGATGAACGTACATGGAATGTCCGAGGAGAGTGATATTCGATAGAGAGTGTCTATGGCAAAAATCAAGAACGTCTGCAGCCATGTGGGTATAAGTCATGGGTCGAGCGTGTGGCGAAGAGCCATGATTGCGGAGGTCCTGCACGGCAGTGTCATTGCAGGGCATATACTCGGGGAGAACTCGGGACGGCGCACTAGGCTGTACACAGGACGGGCGAGGTCGCGGGCGAATGCCTTGGAGAGTGACTGCCAATTCCGCTTGGAGCCACTGTGAGACAGGATATCCAGTCAGCTGCAGACGTGTACCAAGGAAGTACTTGCAAAAATCCGTGAAGAATAACGAGGGGTCGTTCTGTCCTGTTACCATCTGGTGGAATGTACTCATCGTACTTCAGCTCGACCGAGGGTACCCTAGAGAGCATTCGTTCTGTTAGTCCTCGTCAGCTCCGCACTGGATTCGCTGGGGACAAAACGTACTATATGCCCGAACAGTCTGGCAGAATCCAACAGGACATCTTTGAGAGGTCTTGAAGAATAACATAACACACGTGGGAAAATGGCTACAGAATTGTATCAGCCCCAGTCAGGAGGACCACCTTGGGCCATTGGAGTGAGGCAGCCCACAGTTGATCAACAACTACGCAATTCCGACGCGGACGCTGTGCAACAGGATAACCTCCATCACCCTCCCTGACCTCGTCACGATTTTTGAACCACTGATTTTTCTGTCAGAGGTTTTACTTTTCCCCCCTGTCTGCGGCGAAATGACACGCAAAAACTGATGTCTGTGTCGTTGATCGTGCTCAAGACGACGAGGGGTTGGACTTGTAGCAGAGGCAGTCGCGGCTTTCAATGAGAATAATGACAAACAGGGACGCCGTAGGACTTCCTCCGTCCGAGGAGATGATCTGTCATTCCGTGAGTTCCCTTGCACGCTTCTGTGCCAACTGGTCACGCCTGGCATTGTCCATGGTCAATAAATTCCTGTCATGCAGGGCCTGGTGCATGGGACCATTCTTCAGAAGAAACCCATGTGACCTATTGTTATCCGCTTGTTGTTCCTCGACTTGCTTTCCGGCGGAGCGAAGGGATGAAGCCTCTGGATAACTGGCACGAAATTCCAAAGTGCCACGAAGCTTCCAAGGTAATTGTAGGTGTGACTTTACAATTGGGTGCTCCATTTGCGGGCGAGACTATCACCATTGTTGTGACAGTTTTCTATCGACACTTGTGTGTTTTCCATTTTGACGTGTACTATAAGTATAATCAACTGTTGTGCACCACCAGGTTCCCCATCCCGGGACTGCCGCTAAATATGACCGGAACAAAACTCTTGATGGGCCCTGAGGCTGACCTGGAAGGTAGGTATCGTTGGACGCAGTGAGTAACTCAACCGCATCAGTTCATGCGGCGTATTCGCATAGAATTGAGCGCACCAAACCGATCCGTCGATAACACTATTACAGACTTACCACAGCGCATCCTCGCGCTTTCTAATATCTCTACGAGGTTTTATCAGCGAGGTTTTGGAACAAATAGACGCACAAGATAGAAGGTGACGTTCTAGATCGGTGTGGCAGTGGTGAACGGGATGATCATGAGTGCTAGTGATCGTCAAAAGCATACGAGTGACATACACAACACAAGTGCATTCAGCGCGGCCATAAGATTAACAATGGACTCTTCAAAATGCCATCACCCGACAGTCATGTTTGAAGTTTGTTCACTGATGAGATACAGATGGAGGCTGGGACCATCTTGCGACAGAATAGTATACAGACAGGTCGGGCATTCGACAGTTTGCAACGTACAATCGCCTGTAGTCATTGTATCCGTGCATGTGCTTAGGCTGTATGACTGAAAAGTGCAGCTTGAGAAAGTGTACCGAGGAAGTATTCGCAAAAACCGCAAGGGATTTGAATGAGGAGCGTCGTACTTCAGCTCGACCGATCGAAAACCTGACCAGGAAGCATTCGAATACTTATTCATGAGTTGAGGAACATAAGAGGAAACTTGCCAGGAAACTTCGGACGCGAGTCGCGACTTGTCCCTCAACTTGCTGCCACGATGGTCTCTGTCACAGTTTCGCTGGCTGGAAAGTCCATCTCTATCGCTCGTGGGCTGCCCAGTCAATTCGACATACCAGGCAAACAAGTCGAAGACGTGACTATACGCGACGTTAAGGCTGCCATTGCCAAAAAATTCCCCAAAGTGAGCCCGAGTTTCAATATTTTAAGCAGCAAAATATGATGCATGGATATAATACAGTTTTATCCTGCGCGTCAGAAGATTACTCTCAGAGACAGTAGAGTTACTCTCAGTGATGAAGTAAAATTAGCGGATGCAGGAGTTGCGGATGGTTGCGAACTACTCGTCAAGGATCTTGGCCACCAAATCAGCTGGAAAACGGTCTTTTTGGTTGAATACGTGAGTAGGTATCAAGGCAGCCATTGTCAAACTGACGCGACTGAAAAGGCGGGCCCACTCGTGATACACCCAATATTGTATCACTTTGCCAAATACATATGGGGTGGCCCAGTTTATCACAGTATGCTGCAGCGGTCTGTATCCGTTCCTTCACCTGTTCTTCAGTACCATGACACATATCTGATCCGTAGGTTCGTGTATGCGCTCGTCATGATTCACTTTGTAAAGCGCGAGTTTGAGACACTATTGTATGTCATTCATCCATCTTCACCTGGGTTAGCCTGAGATTATTTGCAGTATTCATCGCTTTTCTCATGACACTATGCCATTCTTGAACATTTTTAAAAAGTGAGGACTTCTCATTCATGCTTCAGTGGTTCACAATTACTCCCTTGTGTAGTTCAGCCCATTATCATCTTGGTAGCGGTGTGCATACTTTTTGATTTAACAGAGTTCGGAGCTCATACTATTTTGTATAGGGCTCTTCCTGGCACTAGCCATCTATGGCCCCCAATATTCGGCGACGTCCCCTTACGTTCTCGGCACTCCACGAAATGACCCCGTTTTTATTTGGGCCTGTACTGCGATTTGGATGGTAAACATACGAGTTCTTTTTTCTCAGTACATCATATCTCATGCCTCACTATCAAGTTCGCCGAAATATCCAATCTGATCACCCACATTAACCTCCGTAATCTTCGTCCAGCTGGGACGCGAAAACGTGCTATTCCTCATGGATACGGTTTTTCGCTCGTGTCATTCCCCAACTATTTCTTCGAGAGTCTTGCATGGTTCGCCATTGCATTGATGACCGGAAGCTGGACCGGTGCGGTCTCTTTTTCTTTGCATCTCTGCCTTCTTTAATAAGCAATAACAGCCTACGGTTTCCTGATCGTAGCCACGGGACAGATGTACATCTGGGCTGCAAAAAAACACGTTGCATACAAGAAGGAATTCGGAAGCGCTTACCCCAAGGGAAGGAAAGCGATGTTACCCTTTATTGCCTAGGATGAAGAGTCGTTGTCACCACTTTTTGGACTTGGATCTAGTCAAGTAGTGGTCGTCTTTTCACGGCTGATCGGATTCAAATACCAGATATTATTGAAGACTCCATATGAATATCGGTGTAACTCGGGGACATCTCTGTAATGTACTCTTCGAGGTACAACATTTGAGCCGTTCTGAACTTCTCACGCCTTGTTCATGGCGATCTGTATTACTTGTGCACAACCAATATCGCACCTCTACACCGTCTACGAATCTGCCTACAACTTGCGTCTTGAACAGTGCGTTAGTGCTGTCCAACTTGAAAGAAAGACACAATTGAAAACTGACTTTAGAGTAAATGCCTCGTCTTTGCGGATCCCTATGTAGAACACGATACGCTTACGCTTCTGCTTGACCTGATCCTGCTCAAGAGAGGCGTGTACCGACATTTGTTGTACAACAGAGGAACGGAACCGCGTAGGGCCTTTGAGAAGACCAGATTCCAACCAAAGTTTGAAGACACGACAACGACGCAACGAAATGGGCTTTTCAGGGAAAAGGTTACTTGTCCATTACCACGCAACCATTGCTAACGTGACTGCGAACCAGGCGAGATGGCTACATATCACGAAGCTCGGGGGTGGATTGGTGTTGATAGATGCTTGTCAGTGTCAGCTCATCTTCCTTTCATTATCTGACGCAGGGTTTGTTAGTTATACGATGGGCACAACTTAGTATGTTCAACTCAAGGTTCTCCAAGACCTCTGACGATGATTTTCCAGACCCGCAGGTTGTCGCGAACCTTTCGCAATGGAGCACTGACACGAGCGTGGTATTTCTGCGCATTCTCGTCGCTTGCTTTATAGGTTTGTTCTCTTGTTCCCTGTCGTTCCCCTTGGTGGATCAACCTCTGGCAGAAACGATTGCGTTCCATGTGGGAGTGGTGCTCGCGTCTTATATCGTACTCGCATTTTCTGACTGGATCAGGTCTTGGAAGAGTCCCCGTTCCACAGAGTTGTCTGGAATGCGCCAACAGTTCAGGTCAGTCACCTACGTCCCGACGCGATAAGGAGCAACTGATTTTCCTTAAGAATGTCACACATTCCATTAGCAATTTTTTATTCTTCATTTACCAAATCATTCCTACTGTTTCTACTCACAATTTGGCGTCCATCGGTATCGCTACCAGACAACGGTCCGTATCGATTTGACGCACCGTACAATAACGCTTGGATACTCGGCCCGCTCGAAATTTGGGACGAAGACAAACTTGATCGCGAATGGGTGGTTCGGAACGTGCTTGGTGGTTTAGCTGCAGGCTTCGGTCTTCGAGGTATGCTCTCTCGTAGTCATGAGTTGCTCTGTTCAACTCATGGTACACAGTCGTACTGGACTGTCACCCCGTGTTCACAACCATAGTCATTCTTGTGGGTTGGATGGTCAAGACTGCGGTTGCAGAGCTTCTCAAAGATTGGGTTGGTGCCGATCCAGAGATCGGAGAGGTTTGGCTAGCGTACAGCATTCCCTGAATAGCTCCATCATTCTAATTCCCATGTGAACATTATTATTGTTTCACGAATGCGCATGCGCAAGGGAACGTTCCACCAGAGGGGGTGCCAATGGTCTCACGCTGGGCTCTTGATACCCTGATATAGCAATCACTTGCAGTATTGAACCCAGTCCACCACCACACGGAATGCCCGCTGGTGAATCATCTTCGTCTCGCGCGCTGAATGCGATCCTACCATTAGTTGCCAGTGGTCAACCTTACGAGGCTCACCAAAAAGCGCGCACTTTCGCATCCCGGTACTCTAAAGCGGGGCAATACGACACTGCGATTGATGTGCTTTTCCAGTCCGCGCGAGAATTGCTCAAGTCTGATCAGCAGGGCAGTGGAACGGACCTTGCCTTGTTCTTGTTAGATGTGTACGAGAGCAAGGGGGAAAGTGTTTCAGATGAATCAAGAGGTTCGTCACCGCCGACCGTCGGTGTTGGCATGCTAACGCTTTATCGTTAGGGAGGATCACACAGCTTATTGCACTCACGGGTTCCTCAGGGACGTGGCGGAAGACAGTCATCGATAGGGCGGTCGCGTTTGTGATGCCCATTGCGTCTCAGATCTCGTTCGCTCACCCATCGTGACCAGGTGGACGATTAAACAGGGCCCATATCCCACTGGTGATCCCGATTTTCATCATTACATCGGCGAACTGCTTTACAAAGGTGCCGATTATTCTGCAAATGGCCTCCATCCTAGTTGACATCATTATTTTCCATCAATAGACGGGGCATATGATACTGCGGAGCCACACTTCTTGGCGTCCGGGAAGAGGGATAGTGCCCGTCTCCTAGCACAGCTGATGGTGGATTGGTGCGCAGTTGGTGGTGTACCAGGAAATTTTGCGCTCCGTGGCACCCTCCCGTTGGTTTCCCCTATCCCTTGGTTGGATTCCACTCAACCTTTCCTTGCACAGATACCTAGAGAACGGGAATATACTCGCAGCACGCACATTCGTCATCCAATTTGTCAACAAGATAGTCGCCACTCGACCATCTTTAGTATCTTCACTGGAAACTTCCCCCCTTCAAGTTACCGATTCGAGCGAAGCTTTACTCACCACTGATAGTGCGATCAATTTTTGCCAACTTGTAGTGCTAGCGTGTCAACGAGCGAACGGTGAAAAGAACAAGACGATGCGCGAGAGTTGGATCAGGCTGTGCGGTACGTATCAAGCAAAGGGTGGTGTTCTTGCTAGTAAGGAGGTCCGCTCCGTGAGTGTCTGCAAGTTACTTGACTGGGCATGTTGACCGGTCACACCGGCTAGGCTCTGCTTGAGATAGCGTCTCTCTACTTTGCCATCCCGCAGCCAAAGACGCAACCCGACAACCCATTTGGTACGATGATATCTACGATGCTTGGTGGGGGACCCCCAGGCAGTGCATCTCCACGACGGTTGACACCAGGTTTGGGCCCGACGGCGCCGGCTCTGGATTAAAATCCAGTATCTAGAAGGAGAGACTATGGTGCTTTTGGTCGACGGCTTTTTCGCAGATTGGGCATAATTCGCGAGAGAGCGTCGTAATCGGAGGTTTTTAGACATTGATGTACCATGAACGAACAATGTGGCAGCGTTGGGTGATCTCGATGACTGAAGACATGTTGGGGATTACAACGATTGGATGCTTATTACCTGACAACATCTCTACTCGAGCAGAGGTGGACGAATAGCCGTGAGGGATCACGACACACCGCTTGCACTTCTCCGCGGCAATGGGGCTGGAGGGAACTGTGTTGGGGAAGCACTCGGAGTAGTCACGTCTCCGGATATTATGTCCTGTATCGCGTTCTCGAGCGCATCGACGCGGTTGGACATTTGTGCCACTAGAAGCGTTCGTATGTCGGTTAGTGTGGGCAAGCGGACACGAATAGGACTGACTGCGATCGAGAATCTGGGAAGACATCTCATCAAACTTGGAGTCTAGCTGTTCCAACAGTATTTCGACCTAGAATATGGACTTGGGATGATAGGAGCCATCGGCCGCCGTGGATGTGACTCACAAATGCTGTCAGTTCGTGCGGGCTAGAGATTTCGCCCGGGTTGGCTGTTACCGCCTGCTTCGTAGGTGTCCTCGCACCAGACGCCACTTCAGAAGCGGGGGTCGGGCGTGCTGGCGTCGATGCGGGGGTGACTTTGAGCGGGAGCGCTGAGGAGGACATCGTTCGCTTCTCGTCTCTTGTCAGTCCACCACAATAATGCCCCCGTGTTACATAAGCCACTCATCCGACCTTGTTCGCTCCAATGACTGACTCAACATTTGCAGTCCTCAGTTTCGTTTCTATGCAGTCACACATGTTCTCATTGTTCTCTCTAGATAAGACACATGTCGTCTCACATACACCGTCGGGCCTGGTCAGCTCGGTCTCTACTACGAGGGGTCATTGTAGAATGACCGTGTCGCGTGTGTCGATGCGGCGACCTTGGTCCGACGTCTGCGAGGAACGTAGACGGTCAATCTTTCCGGATGGCTCTCCTGGTTACATAACCTCTCTGTTCATTCCAGCAACGTGACTCCCATCGAGGCAGTTCAAACCCGACTCAGATCATTGGCCGGGCGGTGAGAGTACAAAGTTGTACTCATCGCCTGCTGTGCAATAATAGATCAGATCTCAGGTACTTTGCACAAGGCTTCATGATTGTGAACCCATGTGTTCCTGTCATGTAACCGCTCCCGTCGCACTCCGTTTCTCCGCATCTAGGATCTCGGTGAGATATTATGTATCTCGCGGAGAGCTTCACGGTTCATTCTCCCGCACCTTTGGTGTCCGCGGCATCATTAAGACATTTTTATCATTTGCCGCAGAACACAATGAACATACATGTCTGACTGGTTTTCAGCTGTGGGAGGCCCACAGATTGTCTTGCATGATTCAGGTACGTAACGTTTCAGTCTTGATGAATTCTTGTTCTAATCTCGTTCACCGAATCGTTCACCATTTCCTAGCTCGTCTGCCGTCATGACAGCATAGCAGCGCCCACTTTGTTCAAGCGCTCGAGACCTGCCTTGAGCGATTAGCTATGCGACCTGGAATTAATATCCGGACAAAGGTATATAACAACTTGACATGTTTCACCCTCATTGTCCAGTTCTCCATCATATATCCTGGCGCTTCAGTCGTCTCTCATTTTCGCCCTTCTTTGATCGCTCGTCATGTCTCCCACCGCAACTTACGACATTGCTCCAGGGAACTCATTCAATGGTTTCATCCTCCCGGATCTCGTTTCCGACTGTCACTATCCCCTCCGTCTCAGCCCGGATTGCTATAAGGTCGCTCGTGCCTCAGAGCAATGGCTACTGCGTGGTGCACGGCTCGTTGAGCCCCGCGTCACCAAGTTCATGGGCCTCCAGGCTGGAGAGCTCACCGCAGCTTGCTACCCCGACGCCGATGAGTTTCACCTTCGCGTCTGTTCAGATTTCATGAACTGGTTGTTCAACATGGATGACTGGCTCGACGAGTTTGATGTGACGGACACGTGGGGAATGCGAGAATGCTGTATCGGCGCCTTCCGCGACCCGATTCGCTTTGAGACCGATAAACTTGGGGGACTCATGTCCAAATCGTGCGTATTTTTCTCCCCTTCACGCCTCTGCGCTCCTGTGTCGAAAAAATTGATTTTGAGTCGGAGCAGATTTTTTAGTCGTTTCATCCAGACGGGCGGACCTGGATGTACGAAGCGTTTCATTCACACCATGGATTTGTTCTTCGTCGCCGTCGCCAAACAAGCAGACGATCGTGCCAATGGGCGTGTACCAGATCTCGAGTCATATATCACTGTCAGGCGAGATACAAGTGGCTGCAAACCTTGCTTCGCGCTCATAGAATATGCTGCTCGTATCGATTTGCCAGACGTGGTCATGTCCCACCCGGTGATTGTAGCTATGGAAGAAGCCACCAACGACCTCGTCACATGGTCCAATGTAAATTGTCCACCTTGTACTCTTTGTGAAAGCTGATTGTATTCCGACAGGACATCTTCTCCTATAACGTCGAGCAATCTCGGCGGGACACACACAACATGATTGTCGTCCTCATGCGCGAACAGGGGTTAGACCTTCAAGGTGCTGTCGATTATGTTGGTGCGCTATGCAAGGGCACGATCCAGCGCTTTGAGGAGAATCGCGCAATTCTTCCTTCATGGGGCGAAGAGCTTGACAAGCAGGTCGCGATATATGTCGAGGGGCTACAAAACTGGATCGTTGGCTCACTGCACTGGTCGTTTGACTCTGAGCGATATTTTGGAAAAGAGGGGTTAGAGGTAAAGCAGCATCGCGTCATCAAGCTTCTTCCGAGGCGACCTTTATGAACATGTCGTATGATGGCCATCGTCGTCGTGAGTTGACGTTTCTGTCTAGCGGTAAACATGTGGCTGAAATATCTCTCAATTTATCGTAGATGGTAAATTATGGTATTATAGGTTTGTTATTTATTCTGTGGGTTGCGTTCGTTCTTATTGTATCATCTACTTGGAGGATGTTAGTACAAAGAACTTGTTTAAACTTGTTTAAACCACGCATGTAATACCTGAACTTGTAAACCATTTTTCAAGAGCTGCGTGCTCTTCACAAAGCAAGCCATCAAGAGGAATTCAGTTACAGCTGTCCCACAGTGTTGTTTTTACGGAGGGCCACAATGGTCTATAATATACGCCTTCACTCTCATCTGCTCCTCCCCACCAACGCCGTCTACATTTTCTGGTGTTCTATCCTCGATGTTTGCCTATAACGACCATCCCATCAACAGAAACCTAGCGGGCATGCGTACGAATTACGTACCCTTCCACGATCAGCACCGGCTTCGATGAGACGAACTGCGGCCTCAGCGTGGGCGGACTCCATGGCCAAATGGAGTGGTGTGTTTCCTGGTCCCACGAATGGTTAGATCACGATATGGTCATAAGTCAAGTTATACTTACCAACCCGATCACCTGTGTTCAGACGTGGCTTTGTCGTGACACCTTCCGGGGGATGCAACAAGAGCGAAATAAACCCGGTGGAACCAGTGGTGGCAGCTCGGTGACTATAGGTAGCGTGTGAACCGAGTGATGACCGCCCGCGACTTCACTTACAGGGGTAATTGATTGGCTTTGTCCCTCGCATTAATCTAATGGTGGTTAGTTGCACACCCGAGCGCTGTGGCGAGATTGACTGACATCTGCACCCCGCTGGATCAGATATCTTCCGATCTAAAAAATAAAAACGTTGGAAATGTACTAGAAAGATACGTGAAAACCTCACCTCTATGCGTGATTTGGAGGCCGCGTAGTGCCTGTTGATAGAGCGGAATCAACAAGGAGAAACCAGTATTTCTGCATGACATACAATGGCGTGATTCCATTATCATTCCTCTGATTCACGTCTACCCCAGCACCGATGAGTTCGTGAACGATTTGCTCGTGACCCGCGCTGACTATAATAGACAATTTACAGATAAACAGGGTTCTCGCGTCGTGGAAAATCATACCGGCTATGTGTAATGCTGCCCAGCCACTGCCGTCCACTTTGCTGACGTCTGCCCCTCGATCGATCAGGTAACGCACGACCTCTGTCGCACCGACGGCTGCTGCCCAGTGGAGTGGCGCCCGTCCGTCCTACAGCGGTTGGAAAGGGAAACGCACGAAAGAGAGTGCTCACTGCATCAGCTTCGTCAACAAGCTTGGGATTCTCTGTGACAAGGGTCTGCACAAGTGAAAGTTGGCCTAAGGGTAAACGTCACGTCCAAGGGATCGTATTCAGTGAAGAGAACAAACTGTTTTGGGTAGCTGAGTGGATGGAGAGCGCCATCGCGTACAAGCACTGGCTTGGATGATTGGATCAAACAAGCTGTTGGTAATCCACCAGTTGGCCTGGCACGATTACGCCAGTGCAAACCCTAACCTCAAAGTTGGGTTCAGTCCACAGCACACGGAGACCTCGTTTTCGTTGCATTTTCTGCCACACCGACACCAGCACGCAAGTTACGACATATGACATTGGCAATACAGCTGGGCGAAGCAAAAGTGCCAAGAGCGTCGCCGACACGGTTGTCGGATGGGCATCGGCATCTGATGGCCATTGGCAGCTTCCAGAGCATGGCATGCATCAAGGCCCTTGACAAGCTCGTGGCAGTCTGTGGGACCAAGACATGCCATTTCCAATTGGCATGGATGGTGGCCCATGCTGTACAAGGCATGAATCTGGAGAGTACGGAGAGACGGGATCGAACATTTTCCGTGCACACGATGGAAAGCGATGTATGTGTCAATTATGGAGGCTTGCTGCATGCTGAGTACTTTTGGCTCGGAGTCATTCGAACCAGTCATTGACATGTGGTCATTTGCCTGAATGAAGTGATGTTGTGTCTTTCAGGCTAGCAGACACTCTCCTCACTGCCAATTCCTTCTCCATTTTTTGTCACTTCCGAAGCGGGTCATGGTTTCTTGCCTGTCTCTTCACGCATGAGATCCAAAGTTACTCTGAGACTCCCGAGAAACTATTATTGGGGTTCAAGTTTTGGGGCTCGAGCATCATGATGGACGGTGTTCCGAACGACAAACACCACTGTCAGCGTTCTTGGCTACGGGTGCGGCGGTGAGAAGACTCGGTGTGTATACATGTCTTATAGCTTGAGTTCTTCAACCTCGGCGCAGCATCTGCTATTTTAGGCAATTTCTGGAACTAGGACGCACACACTCGTCTTCATTTGATTGAAAAATACCGACTGATCTTCACATTTCAGCGAGGTGTGTTCTTTCTTATTTCCAAAAGCGATAGACCTTATACCATTGCATCAGAGAATGCGTCTGTCAAGATCCGAGTAAGTCGCAATCATAATTCCACTGCTCTAGAAAATTGAATGGTCACTCTGATAAGATTCTTGTCTGTAAGTTTTGTGGTTTTTAGGTCGTTCTTGATGCCGGTGTTCATTTATTCTACTCTTCGTTGGCAAGAGATTCAATGCCAACAAATTTTGTTCCACCGAAACTTCACTATCAGGGTCCGTGACGGTACCTTCTTTGGTTTGTTGTGCCGCTGTCCTGAGACCGTCACAGTGACTCAGTCCCTTCGTTTGCGCCTACTTGCAATGGCAGTGACTGTTTTCCATCGGATTCGTAAAATCCATGGGTGGAAGTTAGCAATAACATTCGTGAACCATTAAACAAACCTAATAACACACAGGCATCCTTTTTCGTCTCTTCTCCATTGTGGCGCCTTGGTAGTCGGCGCGCGTTTCCATGCGTTTCACCCATGACACCATCTACAAACCAAAAAGCGCTACTGTACCCAATCGATGCCTATCATATTACCACCAATAAACTGCCATGCCGCTTCTATGTCTGTGTCACATTCACCATATCTGCCAAGTTTTGGACCGCATTCGGTACTCTTAGTTCCGGGACGCCTAGCGCCTGGACGGGAACCATACCAATGTCAGAAACACAACCATGTCAGTGGAGCGCGGGCCAGTAGTACTCAGCCTATAAGTACACTCTCATCCCACTTTCAAAGGCCCAGAACACGCACCCCAGACAACCATACATCCCAACGATACTTCAGAACCTTTTGAAATGGCCTTCAACGAAAACTTCGACAATAATGTATTTCTTTACTCCTTCTCTCGTGGGTGGGCTGCTGAACTCGACCTGTCATAGGCTTCTGCTGAATTAATTGCCAACGCACATGGCTTGAATCAGTACATCTGCGGCTGGACTGTCAATGGGCAGCAGTGCATCGAAACGGTCTTGGGGAACGAGTTCCCGGCACACTTGCGCAATATCCACAGAAGCAATGAGTCCGACAGAGTTACCTGTAGATGGGTTGGATGTGAAGAATCAATGAACAGTGGCTGTCTTGTTAGGCATGTGCAGGAACAGCACCTTGGCTATAGATGGCCTTGCCCCAAGTGCCCCGAGACGTTCAGTCGCAGGGGTGTGATGGAAAAACACCGCTCTACTTGCAATCCCTGATCAGGGATGTCGGATTTACTGTTGTAAGCAACTTTTCCTGAGTCATATTAAACAATCAATACAGGATTAGTCTATCCCACAGTTGCTGCTATCGTATCACCTTTCTAATCCCATTACTTTTGACGGATTACTGTGTGTGTTCCAGCTGGAGTGTACTTCTTTTAAGTCCGGTCGTTGCTGTGGCAGGCGTCCGGGGACCAAACTCATTATACAGCTAATATTGGCACCGTTGATGCCATCGCGTAACAGCACGCCCTCATCCCAAGTCAAACTTAATCCAACACTCATACAGCAAGTGGCAGAGTAGCACACCAATTTCATAAACGGGAGTGCCATCCAACGCCTTTCCCATTTTATCAGCGGCGTTGTCTCTCTATACGCACCCTCTGGCTTGCTTGCGCAATGCTGATGCTGGCTGCGATTGTCTCCCAACTGACAATGTAGCCAAAGGCTTGATCGATCGATCATTCGGTAATATTGATGACGTTACATAATGACTGCCAAAGATACCCACGCTTTGCCACCTTGGCTTGCTCTGACTGCATTTAACCTCATCGAGTGACACGCCGATGAGATGTTGGACGAGCGCGAAGCTCTATTTCTGGTGCTCAGCTCTGCTATAAAGGTGAGCAAACCGTTTTTCGTTCGAGCCCTACTCTCCCTCTGCCTCCAACCCATGCAATGCTCAACGACTGGGAATTAATACACTTCCCGGAGCCTGACTATACGGAGAAATGTCCTTCAAACAATCAACCCTCTAGTAGCTATTCAATCGCTGCTTACTTGTAGGTTCAGTTCCTGGTGTTGAACACAAAAGTCATGCCGACCCAAGTTCCCAATTTCAACAGTCCTTTGCCTTTACCGGCTGAGAATTCACAGGGTGTCCTGCCTGTTCACCTACAACCCTCACTGTGGTCTTTACCCATGACCGTGAAGCAGCCTACACATGGCCAGATAGGCCTATTTTCGCCTGAGAGGCCGTACACTTTTGCCTCCACTGCGACAGGACCCGTGGACTTTGGGATGGGTCCCAGTCTTGGGCCGTGTCAGTCACCGTGGAATAATGTGGGCGTTGCCTCTCCTTACATCGATACCCTCCCTATTTCCAACCAGCATCAGAATCAGATACATGGATTTCCCTGTGGATGGTCTCCTGAATTGGAATCTTACCTTAATCCCCCTGGTGCTTCGAGCGTCCATCATCAATCCCCAATGCTCGGAATCTCTGACTCGTACTCGAACACAGGGCAACCCAATGACGCGTTTATGTCGCACTTCTTTGACGGGAGCATGGACGCGTGTGCATCTTCTCCCGACGAAGATCAACTCTCAGGCTCGGGTTTTCTGCGCAGCTTCAATGGTTTTTTCCTTCCGGACTCGTGCGCTGATCCGCAATCGTCAATCGCACAGACAAGCAGTGCCGTCTTCCTTGCTCAACCTCAATCTCCACCCACTGCCTCCCAGCGTATCGAGCCGACACATGGATCGGATCGCTCCATCCGAACCTTTAAATGCCAGTGGCTCGTTAATGGTGCTATTTGTAATTTGAGCGTCAAGGGCGACAGGCGCAACATTGTGGAACATCTACACCAGGTCCATGGGATTAGTCCAGGGGAGGAGAAAGCACGTGAACAATGCCACTGGGAGCATTGCAGGACGACCCTGAATAGGGAAAGTCTGGCGCGGCATATTCTGACGGTTCACCTCAAAGAGGGGGCGAAATGTGACGGCTGTGGAATGCGTTTCGCTCGAGAAGATTCTCTCAAACGGCACTTGAAGGGTGGTCTGCATAACAGGTCTTCAGAGAAGCATGGGGGAGAGTGTCACTTCCGTGAAACCTTGCCGGAGCAGACTTTTCCTCCGACAGCAGAGACTGGAGCCAATAACACGTATCGTGTTGATCCAAGCTTCGCTCACAAATCAGATTCCTATACCATGCAAAGTTAAATACAGTGTCTCAATACAGCATGGACTTTTCGCAAAATGAGCCTGCATTCTGACAATATGATCTCCTGAATCTAGGCTACCTATCCGTGTATTTTTGTTGTTGTACATCAATGCGATGGCGAGTTATACTAATTGGCAGCAGCACCTCTTTGATTGGTCAATAGTCAAGTCGCCACTAGTAGAACACGATTTGATTTCAAACATGTACCAGAGAAATCCCACATGGAGAAACGTGTAGCTAGTCAAGACGTGTCCTACCAGCTGAACTCGCAGTGACGCTGTACAGGGAAGACGTAAATGTAGTTTGCACAGCTTGGAAGTAACCGCAACAACAGTGACCAGCGGCGAATATGCCGTCTGTTCGAGACCAATCATCCTCCAACGCCCTCGAAAATGTTCCTCATGCATTGTTGCCCTTCTTGCGCTCCCAGTCCCAAAACATGTTGACACGGTTGTACCAACGTCCGTCATCATGCCTTTCGATATTTCGGTGCGTTTTGTCGTGCTAGTAACCATAAATCAAGCCCCAAACAGCCCAAGGCTGCTCGGACCCGTGGAACGCCAACTCGTCATGAATCTTTTGTGGTTGGAAAGCGCAATTCCAATGAACACAATGACGGCCTGGGTTGTACCAGAAGGAAGAAAGTGAGTGTGACAGTCCACGAGAGCGTCGTGGCACTCAGAATTCCTGTCGATGCCCTTTCAGAATGTACGACGACGCGTTGACAGAAATGATAGGATTACACATCATACAAAACTCTCCAGCAAAACTCGCTCTCAATTCAACTTTCAAATCAAGCTTGAGGCAGGCCATCACAGGAGGGTCAGTGTGCAAAATTCCATTGTTGAACTGGCTAATGTTCGGTGTCCAGAGGTACCACAGGTAGTTTCGGTGTACCGGCAGAAAAGGATGACAAGAGACACCCAACTACTATTGATACCCTCGACGGTTATGCGCTAGAGAGATGGGAAGTGAGTGCTTAGGTTAAAAGTTTCGCCATCTGCTCACTCGACGATATCTATTCAGACTATCCTCCACTACATGGTGTCGTCTGGTCAAGGTCAACTTCCAACCAAGCCCTCTCAAGGCGTTTTATATCTTCTCCAACGTAGCCAGTTGATGCAGAGTGCCCAGTAAGCATTCAATCGGACTGCACAATATTCGTAGAATACCCATGTTTCTAGCGGTTCCCCCCTTCAGATTACCTCCTCAGGATTCCAATTTCTTTTGCACTCCCCACACGATCAGCTGTGGAACCTCTTACTTCAGTATCTACACATGGCAGAGGTATGTTTGACCGAATGCACATTCATCGTGCTCTGACTATATACGCGTGGCGCCAGGAAAGGCAAATGGATCTCGTGGAGGTTCTCAGCTTTCTCTTCATGCTTTCTACGATGGAATTCGGCCGCGTGAGCCAGGGTAACGTGTTCGTGACCAAAGTTAACGGCACCCTTTTGACCCCTAGGAGTACTCCACGGATACACTGAGCGAAACACAGAAAGCGATGCTGGAGGACCTTCGAGATTACGGACTCGTCTGGCAAAGAAAGGTAAGCAATCCATTGTTCCCTGCAATGTTGTGCCTGACGCGATTTCAGGCATCGTCCAAGCGTTTCAGCCCTACACGTTTGGCTACTACGCTTACCTCACTTTCGCCTCCGTTACCCACTTCGAGCACTTCCGGAAGCGCCCGATCGAGCTCAGGGACATCTGTTACGCTGACTACGGGGGCCGGACAGCAGGGGTTTATTGTGTTAGAGACCAACTACAGGATATACGCGTACACTGGTAAAATGGTAACTGCCATCACTCTCAGCCAGGCTTATGTGTCGACTCTTAGACAATCCCCTCGAGATTGCCGTTTTGAACTTGTTCATCACAATGAAATACCGCTTTCCGAATCTCGTCGTTGGTATGCTTACGCGTGAAAGCGTACGGAAAGCGCTGAGCAATGGTATCTCCGCAGAGCAGGTACGTCAGCAATTCAGTTCAGGGCCCGTAAAGATATTGACCGACTGCGGCGTTCTAGATCATCAGTTATCTAACGACCCACGCCCACCCACAAATGCGGAAGAATGTAACACGCTCACTAACTGCGTTGCTGCCAAAGACATCTCACTCATGTACGTCATTGCACAGAATCCATTGCTCCCCGTGACAGTCCAAGATCAAATACGGTTATGGGAACTAGAAAGAAACCGTCTTAAGTCTGCAGAAGGTCCGTTTGCACCGCGCTCCTAACACGCAGCATATACTGATGTGCTTGGGCATGACTTGTCCATGCGAGCAGGTTTCCTCTACAGGGACTTCGCTTCACAAGCCGATTACGAATTCGTATTATCGTATGCGAAGCAGTTAGGGGTTGTCTTGTGGGAGAACGCGGTGAGGCGGGCGTTCTTTGGAACTCTCGACGGCCACGCAAACATTAGGGGGTTCATTGAAAGACGGACAGGCGGATAACCCATTTAGCGGACGCGGAAGCTTCGGGAAGGGTCGTATCCTCCCTAGGCATGCGATATCCAAAAGACCATGACTCGACCCCATTAACCACCTGGCCAGAAAACCGACATATATTGTTGATCAACGAGACTATTTAAAGCAAGTCCACCAAGGGCAACTTACCCGAGGCTCGGGATGACATACTATCCTCTAAGCGTCATGTTGTTCGGTGGTTTCCTAGCGCCAAGATCAGTCATAAAGGTAGCGAAGAGCGTGGATACTTTGGTTGCTCTGCACGATTCAACGTTATAAAATACCGTATTAACTACTCTCTTAAGGTCGTCATTAGTGCACAACGGCGATTATCCAAAGTAAACATAGATAGGTGCACAGCGCGTCGTAAATACCCGTGTTCATGCAAACATGAGAGCTGTGTTTACTCTTCCTGGCAGAGAACAAAGCCACCCTCGTACCCGACCGCGTGCGAGTCCGTTACGGTGTCGCGCCAACGGCCAACAAGGCTGCGTTCATGAACATAACCCTTGAATATCCAGCGACCTGTGTTGGGATGTTGATTGTTTATCTGATGCGTGATGAAGTTTGAGAAACTGAAGGGGATGTATTACGTACCGGAGTTCGAAGGAGGACGACCAGTCCGTCCCATGGTCGAATCCTCCCAATATAAGAGTGGTAGCCCCAAGCTTCTCCTTGCCTTTCACACGTCTGCACAAGAACCAATCAACGGACCCAAAGGGGGAGAAGGGGGAAACCCACCTGGCCAGTGATAATGATATCCTGTACGCCACTTGGTAGTTCTTCAACGAAGTCTTCTTCTTCATCAGCTTCTTCCGTATAGTCATCTTGCGTCGTAGAGTTTGGATCCTGACGCCACTCGCGATCTAATCCATTGGACAATCGCTCACATGCTCCAGAAGAATATGGGGATCTGCGGCCAGGGTTGTAGGTCTCATACCATGTGTGTTTGTCCGTACTGGGGTCAAAGATTTCTAGGCCACCCTAAATATCACACGGAAATAAATCATGTGAGTCAATGAAAATGTGTAAGCCTTCCTCACAGCACGGCGAGTAAATTGCAAATCTTTGGGGAGCCAAGCATTGAAAATATCTTCACCGAGACCATCATGGCGGGAAGGAGCGACGAGAGGCTCGCTAAACGACAGGCAATGATGCTCCTCAAACGAACAGGAAATCCTCTCCTGAGCCAAATGCACACTCGAAGCAGGCATGCGACGATCGACAATCGCATTGAGATGTTGGAAGATGTCTGGAATCTGTGTGATTTGTGGATTAGCGTCGACGACAGAATTTAAATAGGAGGACAGCCCACAATGATACGCCCAGTCCACTTGCCAACAAGTGCACCAAGAGAATAAACGATGCCTCTGAGGGGTCGCTTTTCGGCCGACGGCGAGTGGCATCCTACCAGCCGAAACCAGTCGTTGTCAAGTTGTTCGCTGGTAACGCCTCGGCCTTGCTGGAAGAAACGAGTGCGAGTGTGATGATGAAATTCTCGGACATCTTCCTGTGTCAGTGAAGGGGTTTCAAGATTCCGCGCGGTGGCTTCTTCCCGAGTCGCTGGGAGATGAGAAATGCTTTGTGGGAGCGGAACTGTGTCTTGCCAAACTTCTTGCCGCACGACGAAGCTTAGGAAAGCAGCGTTGGTCAGCGGTGGTACTGCGAGCTTAAGCCTGCGGCCAAGATAACGTATTTGAGTGACGAGGGGTGGAGGGCCCGAGAACCCGTCGTCATCGTTGTGTTCTTCGCATAACGGAAGATAGAAATAAGCATCGGGAGCAAATAGCAAAGGATACTGGACTCTAAATCTTTAGCATGTCATGGGAGCAAGTATGAGAGCACTCTACCTGATAACCACGAACTATAAAGGGGAGAATTGCATTCGTAAGTGCAGTACGTACTGCGGGAGCTTCCGCCGTGACCCTCTCTGGACGCCGATCAGAAAGCGACAAGTGACCGCGGAGAAAGCTCGCCTCTGTTACTCGTCATCCAAAGGAGCCAAACAGCCAAAGATGTACCCTCTGGGTCTGAAAGATGTGCAAGGTGACCAACACTCACTGACCTTGCAGCAACCACACCAAGGACCCAGTCGGGGAGATGAGCCCAATTGAGCTGTCTTTCATTGCGACCATCGTTCTCGAGTAACATTAGGTACGCCTTCCAAAGGGCTTCTCGGTCGAGACGAAGGGACGGGTTTCCCCGCTTTATGTGCTTCAAGACAGTGAAGCGATCACAGAGTTCTTGGGCCAAGCATGGCGGGGACGTCCACCTATCTGATAGACGACGCTCGATGGCTAGGCAATCGAACTTGTGACGAAATATGCATGCGTACAGACCGCGGTTGTTGGCAATGGACAGGTGGTTGTACAACGTTCGGCAGGTGAGCAAAAGTGAGAGGAGGTTTGTGGGAGGCCCAAGGAAAGGGTCGACGGCGAGATGGAAAGCAATGCTGTCAAGAACGGCAGGGTACCGAGAGACGAGATTTTCAAAGGCCAAGGGCATTGTAGGGTAAGTAGGACAACAGGGAGGTGGAGAGGGCAGCGGGGAGGGTTTATTTAGGTTGGCCTTGGAATCGGAGCGAATATAGGACTGATGATAATCTACATGCAGCGTTGATCGCCGCGACCTTGTCCGTGAATTGGAGCCGTCTGAATGACCGAACCATTACGAGACGGCGGACATGGCCAAGGCCCTGAAACGAGGACGACGTCAAGGATGAGGACAAGAAATCATCCAAA
The DNA here is from genome assembly GCA_038094075.1 of Xerocomus spinulosus. NCBI lineage: Eukaryota > Fungi > Basidiomycota > Agaricomycetes > Boletales > Boletaceae > Xerocomus > Xerocomus spinulosus. Next base: position 356,981 of record JBBPTN010000001.1, on the reverse strand, counting down.
CGTACGTTGACGAGGCTCGTCGTCGTCCGAGTGAAACAGCGCCAAAACGAGAAGGACGGGGTTTGCCAGCGCAACCGAGCTGTACATACGCCTCGCATCGCAGCCAGACTCTCACAGAAAAAATAATACATGGTCTCGGCAGTGACATTCATATCCGCGCAAACTCTGACGGTCCATCATTCATGGTCGCCACAGGCACCGGGGAACACATTTACTCCTCGTATGCGAAAAGGTATGGAGACATGTCGCTGACGCCCTAGATTTTTGGGGACTGTCACGGTGGAGTGTGTCCAGTGGTTCTGTGCAATCGTATAGGTGCGCTTCGTTGTGGAGCGATCACGCGCGTTGGATTGTAGCCAACGTATCCATGTTGACTGTCGTTCGTGAGTGGCCATGCTGTTGATTTACATCTGCGCTCGAGGTGAAATTCGACGTGTTCGCGCACGCAGAGACGGATGCTTGATTAACTCTACCAGGGCGGCGGACAACTTGGGGCACACCGAGCCCCTAAACAGGCACAGTCTCCGTTGCTAATGTCACGCTACACGAATCGAAAGTAGCTATCGTTCCGTACGAGTTATCAGGCGAGTGGCGCTCCAACGGTAGGATAAACATGGATCGTTCGAATGGAAACTGAAAGGCGCAGACAGACAGTTCCAGTATGAGAGCCCTTCTTTCCCGCAAGATGGCTGTATCATGCACAGCGCAGGTCTTAGGTATGACCGCGGGGACTTGGATTGACCCTGACAGCTGAGTACTGGTTTGCCGTTCATCTTGATGTACGATCGGATTCATGATGCACAGCATTGAAAGCGCTGTGAACGTATCGGCCACCCCGAGCAGCTTAATTCACCTTCACCGCAGTGACTGAACCCCGTTCACAATTGTCATACACACCCCATTCACGAGGATGAGGCAAAACAGTATCCGATTCCTCGAGTAGGGCCAAACCTCATGGCTAATATCAAGTAGGAACATATACCACCTCGTCGTACATCATTATGCGAGACTCCAAGTGCTAATCTGTACCAGTAGTTCATGTTGCCGTCCTTGCCACCAGACGTTTCATCATTCGGGCGACGGTCTCGTTCCAACAAAATGTTCTCCCGCGACCCGGTAATACTTCGCACGACCTCATCGAAAAGGTAGCGGATCGCGAACAAGTAACCCGGGGCGGATGCTACTCCATTAGTATGACGCGCCCCGCTTACTGTTTCGTATCTCGGTTCATTCCGACAAGACATCTGTCGGCTGAGCGCGCTCAGACATCCAATCAACGTTCGTGATCATTTCGCGTATCCTATATCTGATAGAACGAGTCACACCATGGATTATATTGATCCGTTATGGCATATGACCAAACCTTGCCGCAGGGGCTTATACAGATCCAACGTCGTGTCACTTGAAACAGATCCGCACCAAAGGGCCAGCGGAGCAACCTCCAGTATATGGCCGGGAACCCTAAGACAAAGTTAGGTTCAGCAACGAAATACGTTATTTCGGCCAAGATCGCCCCCCAGCTTCAGGGGCACTCTGTCGGACCCAAAACCATCAGGCTCACATTTGGTCAGCGGAGTTTTCTAACAAAAAATTACCCACTAACCAAACTAACCAAGATTTAAAGCCAGGGAGCTCAAATGTCACCACACTCATATGTGTGTAGGTCTGGTATGATCCCTTTCCCCGTGTGACGGATCTAGCCACGAGACCCATGAAAGAACACCAAACGGAAACCCGGTGTGTTCCCTCTTGCATATCTTTTGTCGACATAAACTAGTTAAACTCTTTGATATTTTTAGGCAAGCGCCGTTAGGGTGGGATGGTTGAAACGCATCGCCTCGACTAGCGGCGTCCAAGTTTCTATTAGAATACCACGATGCAATTGAGCAGATTTTACCGTGTTCCTCCGCGTCACAGGGGAATGCAGTTGGACTGCACGTTTCGCAAGTGAGGCAGACAAACTCAAATTTCATTGGATTAGGACGTTCTTCACACCACAGGATCTCACGAATTGCCCAGAAACTCTGTCACGTACATCGCACACCGAAATCGCTTTCCTTGAAAGTCTTTAGCTCGCGTCCATTTCTTTCATCCCGCAACGACGGCCCCCGAGATACCATAAACGAGAATGGTGTGAGGGTTTGTTAAAATACCTAATCACGTTGATTTTGACCAATATCTGTTCTCAGCTTGGAGGTAGGAGAAATCGAATTGTTAGCGACCGTATTTATCGGTGAAGTCGCGGGCACATTCATAGTACCTCTTCTTGTACGTCTCGCTGAATTCCATGGAGGCACTGACGTTGCAGGCCATGCAGTAGAGTATTCCGTTTCGCACCTTCACAATATGTCGGTAGTCTTCCCGACTCCGTAGGCGCATCAATATTTTCCCGGCGTTCAAGTACGACTGCTAGGCCATCTTGTAGCCTCCAACGATGACCATCTGGTGGGTTTATCGCATGCGTCCACGTTCAGGAGCGGCGCCTTCCCACCACTGCTTCAATCCTCACGAGAGTTCCCAAACCCCACGAGAAGGATGAATTTGCCTCCTCATGCAACTGAGGTGTTCCTCTCAAATCCACTTATCAACGTTCAACATCCATCCCGCTGAATTGGTCATATCGCTCGCTCCGTGCGTTGGTTGCAACATGCCATGGGAAGTACTTATTCGGTGGGGACTGTTGTGGTGCGACCGACACCGCGTATACAGTGGCCCCTGGGCGAACCTTGTCCTGAGAGACTCTAATCACTGTGTGCCTGGGCATCGCTTCCAAAAAAAAAAACACATGGATACCTAGATCTGGAAGTCGCACTACCAAAGCTTGCTGTGCGTTCGTGCCAGTTCTGCAGATGGTCGTCTATGAAAATGACCGCCGACCATGGCTATATACGTATAAGTCTAGTCTATAAAATGTAATGTGTGGGATACAATCAGGCCCTCAAGATGGGGTGTGTGTGTGCTATCTAATCACAGAGCCGAGAAATCGTGCGTTGAGACCCTCGGATGCTCATGCGAATGTGAGCATTGGTTGTTCTTAAAGCACGCTTACGTAAGCGGTAAAGTGTCTACATTGGTGGTACCACTTGACCTGCGGCGTTTCATCATTATCACATCCATCTATCACCATTGTGACGATGACGGCGAGGGAACGCATCGATAGCGAAGACAAGGATAGTGAGGGGCCCCCACTACTGTACCACCACCACCACCACTAGGATGGCAGAGGCGTTACAGCGGCGCACTACCATCGTGACAACGACAAAGGGGCACTCGATACACCCACCGGTTGCGACAGCCCGCCCAAGGCGGCACAACACCATACACACGACTGCCAGGAGGGACAAGGGATGCAATAGTTCTTACCACCACCACAACCGCAATCAGGACAGCAACCTACTAATGGGCAACTGCTTCCCGACAACTCTGATGATCAAGCCAAGGGAAACACATTGGCAACGGCATGCTTACCATGACTACAATTGAAGGACGAGGATGATCATCGAGGTGCAACGGCACATCCACCCAACGATGAGGGCGAGCGGGCACAGTAGCGTACCCACACTCATAACGAGAGCGTACTTACCAGATTCATCATTCGTGCTCGCTACATCACGTACGTGACCTATGATGCAATGTATTCCCCGTATACGAAAACTGAACAAGTAAAAACACTGAAGAAATAGAATATACAAGCCCATCCAATGTACATTTAGTAAATAGACAGGGTAGTGATAGTACATGAACAACTCACTTACAATTGTGTCGTTATTCTGATGCCACCTGCGCAAAATCAGTCAGTGGAATACACCACAAAGTTGCAGATGCTCGCTGCGCCAAAAGGAGATCAGACATCCAAAGGAAGGTCCTTTGAACCCTCATTACGCCGACCCCCGCTTCCCGCTCAGCGCACCCCATGGCGGCCCACACTTGGCACACGTTTTTGGGTTCACATGGCTCAAGGGGGAGTATAAGCGTTCCACACTGGGGGAGTACTCCAACTGGAGAGCGCTAGAGTGGAAACTGCGAATAAACGGAATGCTTCATCATAGCAAGTGGCACAGCAGAGCAACGTGATGTATCAGAAATCGGAACTCACCAATCAAAGGTGTACATCATTGATTCGCCGGTTAAAGTAGTAACTGTAAGACAGTATCATCTAACTAAGTGTCATCAGCAACCAACGTTTGGAAATGAAGGGGCAAGTGTCAGACAAAATGGTACTGGCAAGTACACTGAGCACTCCGGAGAGTGCTATTCGCCGCAAACGAACTGCTCTGTTCCTCGGCATAGTCGTGTAGGACGGGGAAGAGAATGAAAGTCATCACAATTAAAGACGATACAAGACACTTACTCACAACGCAAACGGTAACGTTGGAACGCGTCTATGAAAAGTTATATAGTAACGTTGTGTGGTGCTGTTTGGGAATGGTCTGTGCACCATGATTACATAACCACATTTATAAGCCGATGGCATAACGGACCTCTTGACGTTCTCGACGACCTGGAAATTGGCATTTTGCAGCACTGATGTCTGCGGTGGACATCCCAATGAACCCTCCCGTTTTTCAAGAACGCCAACGCTACCAATCGCCGGTCATTATTGACGTTGATGCGTTCGATGCCGACGATATTGTGTATGTTGGCTCAGCACACCCCAGCCGAAGGAGTATCGAAGAGGACGAAGAGGACGTGACAGTGACGAGCGAGGTCATACACGTCACTGACAGTGAAGACGACAATGAGATTCAGTTCATTGGCCATAATCCCTCGCAACCATCTACTAGTGAGTTTGGCGCCTTTGTGTGGCACAGTCGCTGACCCATAGAATAGTCGGAAGAGCGCGCATATTTTCTCCTCCACCTCGCCCAGAAATCGGTCCCATCCCTCCAGTACCACAGGTGCCTCAAAGGTTCCTCCGTCAGCGCCCTGCCCCTGGACTAATTATTCCAAATGAGGAACCATTCCCATTCGAGGCCGACTTGCGACCAGCACCCTCCAATGAACAACCACTTCCCCTTGCTGCCGCTCCGTCTCACCACATCCCAGCCATGGGCTTTGGTGGTGCATTACTGGCCGGTGTGCGGCGAATTATGGCCCCTCGGAACGTTCCCCGCGAACGCCGTAATAGCTGGGGCGTCTCTGGTTCTTTCATCATGCGTTGGGATCCTTTGGACTTCGCGGGCGGAGAAGAAGCTCTATTTGACGAGCTAGACGAAATAGGTTTCTTGGATGAGGAGGACAATTCTTTTGGTGCAGGCAGAGTGAGAAATCAGCTAGAACGAGCATTCAAACAACGTGGTGAAGTCCTACCAGAACCTGACTATAAATCAGAATTTACGCATCCGGACCAGCCGTCACCTGGTTTCACTCACGATTTCTCACCCTCGTCATCATCTTCCTCTCCTACCGAGAATGATACACCCTTCATTCATCTGGCCAGTGGTAGTGGGTCTCGATGCGAAGCTACCCTTGTATGTGTTGCTTGTCAAGACCCTCTTGTACTCGGAGCTTCCGACGTTGGGGAAGACCGCGCGAGGCGGAAGTTATGGGGCTTGCGCTGTGGCCATTTACTCGATGGAAAGTGCATTGAGAAGTTGACGAAGCCTGCTCCACCAGCCCCTGATGCAGCTGGGCCAAGCAGTCCTCGTAAAATGGGTACAGGGCGAGGGTACCCACTATCGCCAAGTCAAGAGACGGTTATTGTTGATCCCAGCTCGATGCGGTCACGGTTACGCCCCCGCCGTGGGACGTCCCTTTCAGTATTCCCGTCGGTTCACCACCCGCTCCCTGCCACCTCTCCAAGTGGCCGCTCTAGTGGTCACGTTAAGACCAGCCACCGAAGTAGCCGCAAAGGAAAGGGAAAGATGAAGGCACCGGTCATAGACGCTGAACACGAGTGGAGTTGCCCAGTTGGAGGGTGCGGACGCGTCCATCTTAGCCTGCTCATAGACGGCCGATGGACGATGGATGAGAAACGGGGCGCTATTTCGGTGTTTGTATGACTCTATGTAGGTGAGATTGATATACATTTACTCGGTCTTACCCCTCGGACACAGATATCCTTGCTGAGGCTCTCATGTTTCCTTGTTCCATTGCATCCCCGAGCATAATTTATATCACGCGTATTGTAGCGACAGTACTTTGATCCCCTCCGACTTGGTGCATACCCTGATACAAAAAGCTGATGCACCAATCGTGTGTAGGTTATGTGTGTTGTAGTTGTATGGGGAAGGAGAAGGCAAGAAGGTACACATTGCACCACCACGTTCACGATCGAAGGTCTTATTTTGCAACGTGTCTATTGTGTCTACGCGCAATTCGGTGTTCTCTTTCCTGGCTACAATTGCGACTTTCGACCCGCAGAGCATGCGCAGGTCGCATGCCAGAATATTTGGACAGGACACTGACGCTTCCGTGCCTCGTGATTGGTAGTATGTCTGCCCGTTTCACTGAGCACTTCAAGTTCGTCTGCCACCTTGTTCGCGTTTCGGACTGGCTTCCGCAGGACCCGCGAATCAAGCCCTTCCCTCGTGCCCAATACGCCGCTTTATTTTGGCTAGCCTCGAGCCCATCGTCACGTTGCCGTTCGACATCGTCCTAGAGCTATGGTCTACTCTCATGACATTTCTGTCACCCCACGACGATATCTGCAAAGACAGTGGAAGAGAAACAAGCCTGTAAGCGTTATCAGTCCACGATGGTGGATCGATCTGACGAGGTTACTTTGGTGCAGTACCTTCCACCGTCTGATTCCCTTCCTGCACTACGTCTATGTCCCAATCGACCCTTATTTGTATGTGCTCAATGTGGCTTCGCAAACGCGTGGATCCCCCTTTGTTTATGGTGCGAGTGGACGTCAGCCGAGGCCACAAAACAGTTCGAGGCAAACTTACCCCGACCACGCAGACTAAGCGCACCATCCAGAGCAGTTCCGGCACCAAAGACGGTCGGACAATGCCCCCAGAGGAGATTGTCTGCGGAGTCTGCAATTTCCAGCGCAGGCCCATACACTCCTCTGAGTGAACGGGCAAATTCCTCGGTATACTCGAAGAAAGACGTGCCTGGCATTACGACAGTGCTAGAAACATATCACCGTAATGTGTGTCACGACAGGCGGCTAGACCCACATAACGTTGCACCCGTGGACCACGACGTGCCACTTTCTGTCGTGTTCCGCAACGTTCAGGAAGAAACGGTCGACGGTGGTGGCGTGCATCGAGCTACCAAGGCGAACTCGGTAACGGTACTTGCCACCCATGCTTGCGTCTGGGAATGACGAGCATACTAACCTCCACCGTTGTCGTCTTCTATAGCCGCCACTCCCGACTTGTTCCTTTCCGAACGTCGCACCCGAACTCGAGACAGAAAAATACAAACGCAGTTCAAAAGATCAGATTCTGACGAGCAACGCAAGGCACCACCGGAGGGACCTTCCAGCTCTTTGTGTCTGCTCGCCACTTGCGCGTGCTCCTGCCTCGTGTCCTTCTGTCCCCAAAGTATTTGAAGGTACGGGACAAGCCAACGTCGTGACCACACGAGCCACAGACTCTACCACGTCGGTTCTAGTGGAAATGTCGAATACACCGCGCAGTACGGGCTCGCTGGAGGTGTCAGATGGCGGCCATATGGGCTCAACGCCGTCTATTTCTTCGTCGCAGTGCTCCCCTAAGCGCGGGCTTCGCAGGACCAAAAATATGACGTTGCTCAAGCGCGGATCCTCTGTTTCAGTTCGCTCGCGTTCTCCTTTACGAGAAAGCATGGACATGTCTCCAGCGTCGGCAGTGGAACGACAGTCACACGTTTTATCGCTGACGACGTCTCATGATCATGATCACGATCCTCCCTCTGTCCGCTTGGGGCACCCGAGTCGACCGTATTATTCTGCGATTCGCAAAGACATGTCACGCCCCACTAGTCCCGTCTTCTCCGTAATGGCTCCCCGCACACCCTCACCAAATCCGTCGCACGCCGATTACGTATCAAGAGGGACCAAGTCTCTTGACTGTGGTGACCGATCGGGTATGCAGTATGCACATGAATTGCGCCCCATGTCGATGGTGCTATCGAGTCGGGCCACGTCACCTGTGCAGGGTACTGGCTTTTCACTTAGCGGAGAGATGGAATTGCGGATGAACTTGGCGCGGTGGCGACGGGAGAATGCACCAGACGAGCCAGGTGGTTATCACTTTCGAGAGATGGGTCATTTGCCGATCAGGGTCAATATGAAGAGGAGGGTGAAGCAGCTTGGTAGGGGCTTGAAGGAGCTTGTGCTAGGGCGGTTGTAATGACTACCACGTGACTAGCCATGGCGGTCACATGACACTGACAATATACCTCCTGCATTCATGTTCAGACTCTGAGCTCGTCTCCGCAGGAAGCCTTTTAAGCGTTTGGAACGTGTGGGTTTCCCTGCGAGATCTTGTCCTGAACATTTGGTAGCAATACCCCACTAGACGTACTCCACACGGGTGCTGTAGCGCCTGTGTCACCCCCATTCCCTGGCGCCCAACTATCTTCTCTCTTTCCCTGTGAACTTTTTCTGATTCCTGCTTCATATTTTCTTACTCATGATTGGTCGAAAGATTGTCGACCGAGTAGACAACCTTCTTGATGTGCCAGAACCTCCTCACGACCTGCACCTTCAACCACCCCTGCAGGTCGATACTGGCCGGCGTTCGACAACAGGCGTAGTCCGCGATGTAGGAGTTTTGTCATCATTTGGTGTGAGCTGACCTTTGATTGTTGGTTAGGAGTGCACGAACACGACCATAAATCCTAGTGATCTCGTCCCCCAGCATACATCTGCCCACTCCGTCTTGTGCGTCTCTCCTATCGAAATTCGATTCACACTGAGGGTGCTGTGACTCAGCACACCCAACTCCAGCATCGTGCTTGGCATGCCCAATCCTATTACTTGTTTTCGAGCGCGTATGGGATCCCCGTGCGGATCAGTCAGCGAGGCAAGTTCTCGCAGCGCCCGCTACTCCATCGCCGAACAAGCTCTTGCTAGCGCATTGAAGAGCAGCGAAGGGGAACGTTCTCCCCTCGAACTCCAAATCTGTGCCTTACAACAAGCCACAGAAGCCCTGAATACACGTGCTGAAGACTCCCGGGAACGTGCAGCGAAGCTGAGGCTTTCCCTCGTGGAGAGGGATACAGACCCGAGCGTATACCTCGCACTCCAGCAAGAACGCTGGATGGCAGAGAAGCGGCGATCTGCGTTTGACAAGGAGGTGGAGATATTGACGCATCAACTAAAGCAATTGAGGGCCGATCGGGAGTCGGACCAACACACAGATGAGGATCATGGCTCGTCTCCAGCCCTCAGCAACGAGGCTAAACGCAATGCCAATCTTGCACGGTTTTTTGATTACTCTCCCACGAGGACATCATTCAACCTTGATCTTAAGTGTAGGCTCGCTCTTGACCAGTCATTCCCACGTCAGATGACTATGAACGACGTCTCTCCCCTCCGCCTCCGGCCATCATCTGTTACCCCTCCTCTGCGACGCCTCACGACCAAGCATGCACGCCCTCCGTCGATGGCCGGAGATGCATTTAACCCAGTGAAACGTCCTTGCAGACCCCGTCCTGGTAAATTCTCCTCCGATCAAGCCGCACTCACCAAGAGTGTAGAAATCAGCACAAAAGTGCATTCGTCGGACCGCTCAGTATCCTCCCGCAGCTCTCGCTTAACTACCGAAGCACTCTCTTACGGCTCCGAAGGCCGTGTATCTACCCGACCATCGACACCGCCGTTGTCTGTTTCATCCATGGGCTCTTCATCATCGCAAGGCATTGGTGAAGGCGGCATGGCTACCATCATCAGCCACGTTACCTCTCGCTCACGCTCTGAAATTCTCGCGGACTTGGACAAGGACACTATCCACGTGCCGGAGTATGCAGTGAATCTCCTCGGGGAATTCGACCTCATCCATGATGAGATCACTCTCCCAGACAGGGAGCTGTTCATTAAGCCAAGGGAGATGAGGCCTATCGAGGTCGTCCCCCCGCCAGAACCAGCGGACGCGCCTCCGCCGTCCGAGGAGTCCGACACGGGGCCATACATGTCATTCGCCTTGCCACCATTCACAGTTGAAACATCTTGGTCACAATTTTCACTCCATTCACCGCCATCACCTTCCACTCCTCGTATGCATCGCCCTTCTTTACAGCCACTGACACCAGACTCGTCTTCCTTTTCCCGTTCGAGCACTCCCACGACTCCTCGGCCATCGCAGAGTTCCAAAGGTCCTCGGGCTCGTCATTCGCTTCTCTTCTACATGCGGAAACACAAGGATGATTCTGGGGATTACAGTCCTGTGTCGTCGTCTGTCGGTGTAGAAAGCCTGCTTGGGAACACTCTTGTCCCTGTTTCAGGAAACACGGCACCCAAGAAACGTTTCTCGTTTTTTTCTCGAAAATAGACGAGGACACATAGCCCTACCACGTATCCATGACACCACGAACAATTTGCACTACCATTATCTAGCATGCAATCCCTCGTAGCGTAGTGTATCTACATTTCTGAGAATCGTATACCTACGGTCACTGCTCTGATCTGATTCAGTTTCGGTGATGCAATTTGAGTGCATGAAAAATGAACCCGACCCGGATTGAACGGATGACCTTATGGATTCACTCGGCAGGAGCTGGAATCATACGCGCTACCACTGCGCCACGGGTTCTTCGTAATAATAATTCCAAGTAACCTATACGTCGTCTTTGTTCTGACCACCGTTCTCGAGCTCTTCCGCTGTGTCTCGGCGATAAATGTCGCAGAGAAAACAAACCGCACGTAAGACCACCGGGAAGAATGTAGCGTTGAGTAAGTATACTTTTGCAAACTATACGTTTGGACATCGACCGATGAACAGCATCGCCTTGTGACTGAATGAACAGTGGCAGCTCTCTCTCAGGTTTCAACTTCGAGGCCTGCCAAGCGTGTTCGACGCGCTGCTCTGGCGGATTCCATTTCGCTGTCGGATGTCATCGAATTGGATTTCGGTATGTCTCATCACACCTCGACCTCTCTCGTGTTTCAAACCCGTCCAGAACCAAGTCCACCCCCCTCGCCCTCCAGACCTACCAGCGGTGCATCTACCAACGACACCACTCTCGCATCTGGAACTGTGACCAAGCGACGACCGCCCCTCGATGTAAGTACGACCTCTGTTGCATCACCCGAGTGCACACACCACTCTAGATACCCATCTCTGCCTGCACCCAGTTTGCAACGTGGCTGGAAACCCAAAATTATGTGCACGATGACATGCTCCTTCAAGCGGTCGAACGCGATGGCACTCAGCTTCTCTCCCTGGCCAAAGCGACGATCTTGTTTGACAGTGCCCTTCGCGGCAACATACCCCCGCCCGTGAATGGCGTCGGCAGTCCACTCAGCGAACACGCGCAGACACTCCGCATCTTTTCTGAACTCTTGAAATCGAAAATTTCGGATGGTACACTGAGCGAGGAACTGGAAAGGGCTGTCCTACGAGACGGGGAGGCTCTACTGCGGCTTGCGCTATGTTGCTTGGACTTCGATCGGGCTATCCAGGGCTCAGGCGTCGCAAGTTGAGAATTAAAAGTCATCCTGGTTTGCATTGCACGTCGTCTCTACTGCTGATCACCCTTGCTATCGCACAAGATGTATTTGTACAAGGCAATCAAGTTGCATTCCACTTAGTCATTGTAGCCACTCGCCCGCGATATCCCCTTCTTGACTGCCGGTGGTTCAATGCCCTGTTGTTTCCAGATCTCGATCTGTCGGTCTTTAGCAACCTTGCCTGTTCGGCGTTCATATTCCTCGACGGACTCTGGTCGCTCCCCGTGGGGAGTTGCTCTCAGAGCATGACGCCGTTGGGGCCAAAAATCGAATGTCGCACTGTGCGTCACAACCTACCCTCTGTGAGATCACGGCCGCCATGAGATTTGGGTCAAGCAGCTCACTCTGTTGTCCCAGAATGCGACCGAGTTGGTCCTCCAGCGGAAGCGCACCTGAAAGTCTACGTTGCTGCTGATCTGCTGAAAGAGAAAGTTCAAGATGACGTCTGACTCCGCCTTGGGCACGCCGAGGATGCGGCGCGTGAATCCTGGGTTGACGTAGATGCTCTTCCAGCCCGTGACAGGATGGACGCGGACGACGGGATGGATTGTCTCGATGGCTTCGCGACGAACGTGGAGTCCCGCGGCGCGGGAACCATCAGCCTGGGCCACAGCGCTGTGGAGTGCACGCAAACCTTCCAAGTAGATCTGCAGCCCAGGGCTAAGGGACGAGTAGAGGGCATACCTGCACACACGAGCATACGTCAGTATGCACCGTTCATTTCATTGATCGTGTACTTACCCCGAACTCCACAGCGTGTCACCCCCATATTCCGGAGAAGTGATGACTTTAAGAGATGTCGTGCTCGGAGGTTGTACCTCGTATGTCACATCGCTGTGCCAGAGTTCTAATTTTGAAAAAGAGGTAGGGTCTGGACGTCGTGCAGCGTCATTATATACGACTGTCGTTGACATCAGCGCAGGTTCGTGCTTACGACCAGGTTTGAGACTAACCGTGAACCTCCTCGAGACCAGGTTCCTTGGGAACGGGGGTTGTCGCGTGTTTGTGGAGAGGACCAAAGTATCTCGCAATGTCAAGTTGTTCGTAAACGTTCAACTCTTGATCCCTGAAGACTATGCCGGGGTCAGCGGTATGCGAAGAAGAGGGCGAACATAAGCATTCTACAGACACACGACACCTCTCTCGGCGACCAGAAGGGCACTATGAGAGGAACGTTAACCAAGAGTCTTGGAAATGCCGCAAGAAGCACGAACAGTTCGTCTTTCTGAGCAGGGGTGAGTTGCCTTAGATCGATGCCTGTGATTTCGGTTCCGATAGTTGGTGTAAGGTGCTGAACCTTTTCTGCTGCGCTGAATAGGGCATTCTTCTCTGGATCAGCGAAATGACCACGATCGATGACCTCGACTTGCTTGAGGGGTTCCCAATTGACCACGGGAAAGTGAGGCTGTAACGTGCGTCTATAATCGAGACGAGTCGCAGGCTGATCACTACGCACCTTGTAGGCATTGTACTTGTAAGTGTGGTCAACAGCAGATTCACCAGTGGGGGAGTAGAACGGGTTAAAGGGCTCTGTTTCGTTGGCTTGTTTCTTGAGTTCTGCGGGGCCATCGACCTCGTGTTCCTTTGTCCGTGCGGGTGTCATGACGTTGGAAATGTAGACAGTGAGTCCGTCAATAGAAATCCTTCGATCTCGTGTCAAAGGCTTGCGACAACTGAGAGGGGTATGGCGCAACCCGCCTGTGAACGTGTGAGTGAGATTGCGCTTGCTTTCACCATACTTGGGCCACTGGGTCAAAAGTGTTGGTTTATCAGTTGATGGTAAACGCTTGAACGTAAATCAAAAAGTCCAGGTGAGACAAGCAGGTAGTATAGCTCTATGATGCGTATGATTCCGAGACGAGAAATCCGACGAGACACGCATCTAGCATAAAGTCTACATTCACCCAAGCATGGGTCAGTCCTGCGTCGTATCGATCAGTCGACGGACTGGAGTACTACTAATATTGCACATCTCACCGAATAACTTGGTTCCATCTCTGCCTGCTACCCGCATCAGTTCCTTCTCCCCGCCTGGATGATATGGCAGATATGGCGTGATGTTGTATACCTTGCCATTGATAGCCGTCCAAGCATCCTCCTTCTTATTGTGCAGCTTGAGTACAGATGGTGTGATGCGCAGCAGTGTCTCCACACCCTAGTTTTCCTTTACGATCAAGCATACCAGGAAACAGACACGACGCACGCGTAGGTCGCGTCCAGACGATTTCAAGCTTGCCCAGTCCAATGGACCAAACCCCGGTGCGAGTGCAACCTTTCTCGAGGGTTTCTTGGGTCGTTCTGTCGTCGCCATCGGCACAAGTAAGGACGTTGACGGGATCTGAGGTTTCGCTTCTGGGACGCCGGGTTGTCGACTGGCCAAGGCAGGGAGAGGTGGTGGGGGCATCAGTGCACTGTCGTCTAGAATGGCAGACACGTCGGCTGGGGCACGCTGAGCGCTGTTGAGTGCTGGGAAGGCAGGCGGGGCATCGTCTTCGCCTGCTGTACTCAACCCCTCCTCCTCCTCCTCCTCCTCTAGAAACGACCCTGGGATGGCGAGAAAAGACATGGATTTGTTCGACGAGTACGACGGTGCTGCGGTTATACAGTAATCGTGGCTATACCTTTCTCAAATCTGACACCGGTACCGATCTTTGTCTACCCAAAAAAACGCGACCACCAGGCGCATCTTCCAGTGCCCTCACCAGCACATCCTTTTCAAACAAGAACCGAATGTCCTCCAACGCGTACCCCCTTGTCTCCGGCAAACAAAAGTAGACCCAGATAGACATGAGCATGCAGCACGTACCAAACACCAAAAACGTTCCATACTTGATCTCTTCAAGCATGTTTGGCGTCACGCGCGAGATCGTGAACGAGCACAGCCAGTTCACACCAATGGCAAGAGACATGGCAGCTGTTCGCACGTGGTTGGGCGCAACTTCCCCTGCAATCACCCATGGGTTGGGTCCCCACCCGATGCAGAAGAAGACGGCGTAAGCATAGACGGCGACGATAGAAATATAACTTGCAGGGACGATTATTGCCTCGGGGTGAATTGCACTGTATCCCCCAATCCAGAACATCATCAAACCCTGGCCAACCCCACCAATAAGCAAGCATTTTTTCCTGCCCAACCCTTCTACCGCGAAGATGACGGTGGTCGTGACCGCGATCAATTTCACAACACCATAGATGCCTGTGGCGAAAAGCGCGGAATTGTTTCCAGTGAGACCTAGTCCTGCAAAGATTTGAGGGCTAAAATAATTGATCGCGTTTGTACCATTCCATTGTTGGAACAGCATGACGAGGGAGGGAATGAAGGACTGCATAGCCGTAGTCCTTGACTCGCCCATCATGCGAAACTGCCTCCAGACGGACGTCTTCTGTTTTCCAGCAAGGTCCGCCTTGACCTCCTCAAGAGTCGCCATGACAATTTCGTCGTCGACAGAGGTTCGTGTCGAGTACGCCAAACTCTTTGCTGCTTCATCGTACCGCAGTTGTTCAACCAACCATCTCGGCGATTCCGGTTGGGGGAGCATAAACAGCACAAACAATACCCCAGGAACCACTTGGACTGCGAACGGCATTCGCCACTGCATTTGCCCAGATGGGACATGAAGGGATGAGCCATAGTTTACCCAGACTGTACAATGTGTGCCTCGGTCAAAGCGCACAAACTTCATTTCACGAAGAAACACTTACAGCTCAGCATGATCCCTATATTGTTTGAGACCTGGATCAAACCGGTGCAGCGGCCACGAATTGTCTTCGGTGTACACTCTGACAGATATGAAGGAATCAGAGCGGTTGACATGCCCAAACCAAAACCACCCAGGAACCGGCTGAAATAGAGGACTCGTAGTGCCACGACTTGACTGCTCCCAATTCCAGAAATCGTCTGTATAACACTTCCGACGAGATATATCATTCCAGAAAAGACGAGAGGTTTTTTGCGACCAAAGCGGCTTGAAATGTATCCTGTAGACAATGACCCAAAGCTAACAAATCATGAGTTCTCCCGTCGGAGACAAGAGGGTAAAGAGTTGCCCACAAGCAGCCAGCTTGAAGGATGGAGACGATATCACCATTGAGGTTGGCTCGTGCGCCAGCAGACATATGGTTGATCCCAAAGTATTGCTGAAACGAGGCCAGGGACAATATGCCCCCAATCAACCCGACGTCCCAGCCGAAGAACATGGAACCCATAGAAGCAGAGAGAGCAAGCCCATAAGCATTGCGGTTTTGAGATAGGTTGTCGAGTGCCCAGTAGCCCATAGGATATCGAGACGAGCAAAGCACGAAAGAAGAACCCTGCAGTATTTAGCTGGCCACCTGACATTATATATATGAGCGGATAGCATACGCCCGACAGTCGTGGCGGGGCTCTGATTGTGGCCTCGGATGTTCTCTCTCGCTGGTGAGGTCTCGCCGGAGCCGTATACGATAAGACCGCCGCACTGGCAGGCAAATGACATGACAGGATAGCCTCGTGCCCAGATCGGTCTTCAAGTGTCAGGCTCAAAGTGTGCGGAATTTTGCGTTCCGTGCGGAAGTAAATCCCGACTACGCAAGGGAACATCGACGCACTGTGAGAGATGTAATACATCGATGTGCAGCGTTCATCCTTGTCTGTAGGTATGCATACCGAAACGTAGCCTTGTTAAGTTCGAATCTCAGCGTTTGAAACTCAATTGAGCGACTACCTGAGTAGGCCATCAACGCCCAACGTCAACCATTAATGTGGCAGCGGGGGTTGATTACAGCTTTACTGGTGAACGATAAGCGGCAAACGCTGTTACAATAGTTTTGGCATGCTTACGCTTGACATATTCCCCAGAACAACCGTCCTGAGTCTCTCACAGCCTTCGATGTCGCAGGCACCTCATCTAAACCCGAATGCGAAATGACTGAATGACTGAATGGGTCTTCTGTTCAGCCTTTACAGCTGAAGAATGATCGAGTTGAATGAGAAATCCCGAGTAGTTAGACGAGAATAGTCTAGTGTGTTTGAGACCACGAGCAACCCTTGGGACTCGCGAGCCCTTGCAGCTGAAGGCCTATTTCATCAAAGTGAAAACAAAAACATACCGAAAGATCAGCTTGGGGAAAAAAACTCGACTCCCGCCAGGTCAGCAGGCCCAATGTCAATTGGCATTCAAATAAATCGACTTGCAAGGGAATTAAGAAGCGGCAAAGGCCTTTTTTTGGAGACATGATATTCGCCTGCGCTGTCCATTTCCAACCTGGTATATCGTCAAGAGGCAAAGACTGAGTACCGAGGACTGATCCAGGTCGGTGGTTGGTCCGCCTGTACTTACTAGTCGTTTAGTTGGTGGTAGTAGTACTATATACCCAAATGGCACGAAGAGTTCCACGACTTGACCAAAGACAAACAAGATAGATTCGCGTCTACGCAAAGTCATGTCCATTCGCTGGTTCGCGTCCGCACTGCATGTGCATCCACCTCACAGGCTCCCTTTCTGCTTCTAGCCACTGTTTACGCAGAATGGGGATGACGAGAATAACAAAAAGGTGTGAGTAGTCGCGTCACAAGCCACGCAAATATCATAGGACTTGCAAGGTTTCTACACAAATGTCTGTTAACGAGGTAATTTCAGGTGTGACAGTAATCGTGTGCTCCGTGGCGACTCTCTTGTACTTGCCATCTGTTTGCTGTAGGAGCAGGAGAGCATTGAATGGCTGCTCGAGCCTTGAGATCAATTTCAATGCCCGAGCATATTCGTCGACCTGAGGGAAAGGATCTGCAAACGATGACGATGTAGAGGCGAACACGACGTTGAAGCCTGACTCATGTCCTGAAGCGACCATGCCGTGTGGGTTACGAATTTGATGAATCCACGGGTGTACAAAGACAAGCCTCTGTGGCTCATGCAGTGGGAGTATAGTTGCAGTTGTGACCTTTGCTTCGCACAGCCCAGGAACCTTGGCGACGTACACCTTTTCAGAGCTCTGGTGTAGATCATCCACATGTAGGGAATTGACACGGAAGATGATGCATGGAAGAGAAAGACGACGACTGAGGAAGCTTGCGTCCGGCAAGGCCCTGACTGCAGTGTAGAATCCTACCGCCTCGTTACGTGCCAACGAGGTCCCAAGCCTTGCTATCGATGCTTCCATCTCCTCACTCTTGAGCACTGGCGGGCTGTGGGGAGCTTCGTAATAAACAGAGAGTGAAGCCGGGAGACAACTATTGTATGGCGAGGGCTTTCCAATCCAATCGAGCACGGTGACTTCACCAGAACGAGTGACAATCTCATCCAAGAGATGTCCGAGAGCAGCGTAACCTTCTCCATAACGCGGCTTGACATCACTCTTGAATATGCCGATAAGGCAATATGCGACGTCTTCTTCGACTGTTGCGTTGCGTTTCGAGGCTAACCGAAGTTTCTCCCGGACCGTGAGATCATCTGGTTGGAATGAAATAATTGTTCTGCTGGATATCCTGATAGCATCTGAGAGCTCTTGCATGATCTCCAAAGACTCCTTGTGGTTGGTGCCCGCGTCGCCGAGGTACGGCTTCCACGCAGAGTCGAAGAAAAGGATAACCTTTGGTGCAAGCAGCTCTTGCAGAGTCCATGCGCGCTCCATCCACAGATTGAATGGGAGATCTCCGGGCTTGGAGGGGTGCGACATGGTTGACAGGAGCACAAGTGTTGCTGCCGAATTCTCGTACCACTTGTACAAGGATATAAGGCATTGGTCGAGGATAACGTTCGTGAGCTTGTCAATGCAGCAGGTGTCTGACCACGCCCATCTGAAGCCAAGGCTCCGAGTTTTCTTGCAAAAATTCTTCAATTTCTCGTTCGGTTCTGTCGTGGGCAGGGTCCACACATCTTTGACCGCGTTGATGTCTTGGAACGTGGGCTCGCTTCCCTCCTCCGGTCGAGTCCATACGTGTGAGAACATGACATATTTGAGAAATCCTGCAGCGACATTTCGGATCCGTTCCTTGTCCAACGTCTTGGTCATGGAGGATACAAGTTCTTTAAATGTCGAGTCATTCTTGAAGATACGCACGCGCATCGGCGCGTCACAAAGTTGTCCAGAGATAACGTCGATGAGAACGAGAGGCAAGTCTTTCTGGATTTCGTCAACGGTAACATCAAAAGCCGCAGTTGTCTCGGACAGTGAGACGTAGCTATTGCGCAACCCTATGAAACCGTCAATCAATGAATCGTGGGTATTACCCTTGCAAAGATAGTACATACTACAGACTGTCTCGTCGCTGGACTGTTCAATCATGGTTAGCATGGACTCGAAAACATCGATCGCGTTGTCGTATCATCCCGCGCGGCGAAGGACAGCGTGCTTCGTTTCGTAGACCAAGGGACGCGAGGGGTCCAGCTTCATTGCCTAGGCAACAGCTATCAGAACGATTTCAGGGAAAAAGAGAAACAGTGTGCATACGTCATCTGTATCCTGCAGAGCGTCATCAAGCAGTCCTTTCGCTGCTCGGGCTCTGCTCCTCCTGATCAGAGCATCAGGATTCAGGGGCTGAAGTTTCACTGCGGCCGAGTAGTATTCAATGGCAGCATCATATTGTCGCGACTGCATGGCGACGTCACCACAGCGATGTTTGAAGACTGAGGGAGAGCACTCGTCAATTAACATTGGTACGTTACCAATCCAACGCACAAATTGTCCAATGGCAATATTCATCATCAGCAGTTATCTCCCTTTCGAGATCGTTCATCAGTGTGGTGAAGCATTCAGTGGCCTCAGCTAGGCGACCACATTCCGCGAGGACCTCACATATTGCCTGGTAAATCGCGAGCCTCGGGATCGTAAACTGTGCACCATAGTCGCTAACCAGTAGGGGACGTTGGATGGAATATATCTACCTCGACAGCGACTCTAAACACTTCTTCCCAGGAGTCGTTGTCCGTCAGCTTTGCATTAACCCACTTTCTTAGAGTGTCTTTCGAAAAGGCTTGAGAGTGCGATAACGCAAGCGCGTAGTGCACTGCAGCCTTCTCATGATCGTTGGAAGAGAAGGCTTTATCGCCGATCCGTCTGAGGACCACTACGCACCGTTGGGTGAAGTCTGATGCAGATGAGTTGGCGTTGAAAGTGTGTACAGGTGTCTCCATGACGTCTTACCCATTACCCATTCCATAGTTGACTGGCTCGGTCGAACCTCCCCTCTGAAACAGCTCGTCATATTTTGCAGGGCCTCTATGGCTTCCTTTGGCTGATCGGCTTTGCACAATGCCTCGCACAGGCCACGTTGGGCATTAACGTAGAGGTCTCCAAAATTCCAGCCGAACACCTTGAAAGAAGATCACTAAACAGCAGGTCATAATTATAGAGGGCCAACCAGAGAAATGGTGGTCAGGTATGGATTGTTGGGAGGTTGAGTCGAGAGTTGTGCATGCTTGAATGACTGTACTGCACGTTCGTACTCTCCACGTGATATCTGCAAGTCGCCAAACCAAAAATACAGTTGGGCCTACAGAGTTCGATTCATTTAAAGGCTCCAATTTATGTTAAAAGCATGCCTGTATGAAACAAAATATTGATTGATCATCCGTCATGGGGACCAAGTCGTTTATATGCGCAATCGTGTCTTCATTGTCTTCCACCATACAGGAAATGATGAACTAATTCGGAGAAGGGTTGAGTTGCTCTGAATACGTAGAACCGTGAGGCAGATACCTTGACGACACGGAAAAATTGCGTGTCGTTGGGAGCAGAATGGGTGATTGCAAGGTCGCATGCATTGCACCCATCCCTGACCCTGCCATCTCCAATCAAGGCCAAACTTTTGGCAACAAAAGCTACTGCCGACGGCCGAATCATGATAGACTTGAGGTCGAGTTGTGAGAGAATGCCAACACTAAGCAGGGATGGAAGGTACTTTTTCGGCATCGTCGCATGCGTCCCTCCACTGTTTCGAGAGCGCACGTATGAGTGCACGATTGGCATAGGCATGATGGTCAGGATATGAAGAATGCATGATGTCTTGCGCAAACACAGACTCGGCATTTCCGAGCTTTCCTTGTATCCATGACTCGAATGCCAGATCGTTGATATGCATGAGCGGTATCTGACGAGCAAAAACGATGCAATCAGCTGACATTGATGACAAGCCTTTAAGCCATACAACACTGCATGATGGACGATTTATGTTCGATTGTAAATCTCGAGAGATGAGGGTGGGTGTGCCACGGGTGACAAAGTAAGAGTGGGGAAGGATGTCTGGGAGATTCAAGAGCGTGATTTTATTGTCCTCTTGTCCAAACGCGAATTGGGTGTCGTTTGTCGAAATAGCGATTGACTTTAAACGACCAGTGAGCCGAAGAGGTGAACAGATTTTCGTACACGTTAGCGTGTCCCAGATGGTGACTGTACGGTCTATCGAACACGCGATGAATTGGCCGCTGTTTGCAAGACTGATGAGTTGGACATGGATGTGAGGGTCGACTCGCCAACTGGAAACGCGCGAGGCGGTCGCGATGTCGAACTGGTTGACGCCAACGTCGTAAGAGGCAAAGATGCGCTGGCCGTTGTCTGACCAGGCGAGCGGGTTTGGATGGAATGAGCTGACTGCGTTGGGAATTCGGAGGAGGAGTTCTCCGCTGCAGCTATCAAAGATGCGAATGGACAGGTCGTCGGGTCCCCAGGTTGCAGTAGCGAGACGATCGCCGTTGGGAGAGAACCTTGTACCACCAACATGGCTGGGATGTTTCAGTGGGCCCAACACTTTTTGCCCGGTGCCAAGTTCCCAGATGCTCGTCGTATGACCCGGTCGCGAATGTCTTGCAATCTGGCGAAATGTCGACCGAAAGGACCCAGTCGAGATGTGCAGAGGTAATCTCGACGACCTTGCTCAACGTCGTCCCTTGCCAGACTATGACTGACCCGACGGCCGTACCACCCACGATCCACAAGCCGTCTTTGGAGGTTGCGACAGCCCCAACCTCGACAGTGATTGACATATCTCTTCCCACTTCTCTCCCATCGGTGGTCCTCCATATCCTCACTTGGCCAAGTCCACTACCACCAACGACGCGTGTTCCATCGTGTTGAAAGGAAACCGAAGCTATCACACCCTCACCCTGGATGACTTGGTCTCGGTAACCGGTGAGCGTGAGCATCTTGTTGTCACCATGCTACTCACCAGTCATGTCCTTCACCCAGGAGAAGAACGGAATGAGAAGGGTGCGCGCTCGTGCTTCTACCAGTTATGAACGTGAGTCAGTTCTCTCAAGTTCTCGTGCTTTCGGTCGCTTTTCGTATGGTCACGGCGAGGCGAAAAAAAAAGGTCTATAGCAGCCCACTGCAGATGAATCGTTGGCGACTCGAAGATCTTCGCCAATCTGTATTAGTATGCGAATAATCAACCGACAGACTTCGTGGCCAGTTGGGGACAATCCACAAATCTATCGATACTACTCTTGGAGTCTGTGCGAGAGCCACCCTCGTGAATGACGTTTCAGCCTGTCTACATCGCTGATCGATCCTCAGTCTGATTGAGGATGGGCTTATTGTAACCAACGTCTTCATGGATAAACGCCCGTTTCTTTCATCCTTGCTTATACATGACTTTTGGTGGGTTCTCAACAGCAGTCAGAACGTATGTACACTTACTCCTACTTCCCAGGGATCTTTCCTTGAATGCAGTTACCACAGGTTGCCGCTAGATTGGAATATGATCCTCTCAAAGGTGACAGTAATGGAATAATGTACAAGAATGTTCGAGCTGTACAGGAACACAACCAGAGAGCATAAAGCAGTAATGAATAGTCTCTTCCTGGAATAGAATGTGTATTGACCGCTCTGCTTAAAGGAGTGCCCAAATCATGTTAGGCTTTCGTTCAGGTAGCATTCCCTCGGCTCTTTTTCGGATCGCAACCCTCTTTTCCAACTCCCACCTGACAAGTTCGCTTTTCAGCTTTTCAATCCGCACTTCATGTACAGGATGCGAGGCTCCCATTATCTGCCTAGCGGGACTGTCCGAGGACGCATCACATTGCTTGGCAGAGGAACAATTTGTAGATTTGGGGGCGTCTTCTCTACTATCCCAAAACGCAACCGCCTTTCGTGCATCGAATCCAGCGTGGGCGAGAAGTCTTGCGGAAACAACGTCGGCTTCAACCTCCTGCTTCATGCTCGTGCAATACTCCCCAATTTCAGTGAGATGCCCGGAGCCGATTTTGCCCGCCTGAGCGATAGCATCGTTGAAAAAGGGCCCAAAGAGCATCGTCACTGGAAATACCAGGGTCCTGGCTACGTCGGCGACCATGGATATGATAGTAGGGATAATGATAGTAGCCGAGGACAATGTTTCAATGTGGTGGGAGAGCACCAAGTGTGCGACTTCGTGGGCGAGGAGAATTGCAAGCTCCGTAGTCTGCTCTTCCGTCGGGATAGGATGTGACGGCCTCGTAGGAGACACCGGGGATCTGCCTGTGAGGCCACCAAACAAGTAGGAGAGCCAAGACGACTCCCGAGGGTTTGTCGTAGGAATGCGATGGGTTCTAGATTGTGCTGGGGCCTTTGAAAGGATGTCATCAAGAAACCCAGAATAGACGACAATACCACAAGCACCATCGGGACCAAAACCATACGAAAATGCATTTGCCGCGTCGGGCCTGTCTGCGATAAGCAATGAATACGGAGGACCAGCAATGACATGTGCTGATGAGGTCGATTTTCGACCACACAATGTATCAGAGAACTTCCTTAGGCAGTCTGTGCCACGTGGGCGAGGTCTTAGAGGGTATTCAGCGGGGGGTGGGAGAGGTGGTTCGTCTGCCTTGACGTCTAACCAGCGCGTATTCAACTCGTGCTCATGTTGAAGAATAGGGATAACGCTCTCAAGACGGTGCAGGGTATCCCGAACCCACTGGTAACGCCAATCATGGGAAGGAATTAGTTCTGTAGGGCCCTCGTTGGACAGAATGTCTGTAACTGCTTGGGTCCACTTGGGCCCAGCGAGTTGCGCAGCAATTTCGTCCTCCTCTTCTGGAGAGAGAACGATCAGACGCCATCTGGGCAAGAGATGAGTGGCAGAATATGACCGAGCATTACACACACCGTCCTGTGAGGGGAGTCCGTTCAACGCTTGCCAATATGCCCAACCATAGCAAGGCAGCAGGGATGAATAAAAGAATGTGTGTAATTATAGTGCGTGAGCGGTGGCATTTAAGAATGGCAGCCTTTTTTTCCTCGGAAATAGGCATGTCTGGATGAATGCGATCATGGTGGGTTATGAGCTTTCTTTCGGAGCGGCTTCTAAACATCAGGAACGGGATCAAGGTGAGGGCTACTCGCGCTACGGTGCGTGCGGCCTCTATCATGGTGGAGGCCTGTTCAGTCGACTGGTCGTCAGCTACCACTCCGTCATATATGTGGGGTGTCACCTTGATAGCGCCCAGAAGGACGGGTAGAGCCTGCCTGCTCTGCGTCGAATGAAACCAGACCACATTCAGAGATGTGGGGGGTGTTTCTCGCCTTCTCTGTGGAACTGGTTGTATCAAGAAACCTCCACCGAGTCGTATAGAGGTGGAACGGTATGGACTCCTGGAGAGGTTCGCACTATGTCTTGTGGACTGGGCGACGTACGGTACAAGTTTTGATCGATAAGTCCGTACTGGGGCACGGAACATGTTGCATCTCAGGCGAGGGCGAGGTCGACGTGTAGCGTCAGCAGGGATGGTACAAGGTATATGTGTGGCAGTGCACTGTGACTCATTGTAGAGGGCTGTACTTCGAAGCCGACATCCATACATCCCCTTGTGCGGATAGATTATGTTGATAACCGCCAGGTTGCAACCACTGCTTGGTCTTTGGATACCCTCAATAGAGTCAATATTTCAATTGCAGGCAGTTAGATGTACGTTAGATGTTACACAAGTTCTTTCAGATCACCCAACTAGGAGATGAACGTCGCTTCGTTGAACAAGAGACCTTCAATCTCCAAGCCCTCTGACAAACCAGGGAGAGTGCTGTCCTGACCACGCACAGTCAACTTGGCTTTATTTTGCCACTGGTGGTCGAACAACACATCAGTGGACCATCAGTGGATAGTGGGATACCCCGACCTGGTATATGTACGGCTTGGTCCCCGCTACATAGTTGACCATCGTCTTGATCACGTACGGTATCTCAGCCAACACGTCGACTTTTTCGATCAGACCCCGTGGTTGTTTATTGTCACCGACTTCAACATAGAGCGATGCCGACAGTGTGGTCTGTGGTACGCTCAGGATCGATGGCCCTGCCCAACGAAAGTCGAGCGCGCACGGCTTCCTGTAGCCTGTATCAGGGTCGTGCACGGGATCCACGTGGGTCACGCGGGAGATGACGGGAGCGGATTCCTCTGGCACCTCGTCGGGCCACCTCGTCTCAGCTGTGACGGTGGCTAGTTTGCCGCCGAGGACGAGGGAGCCTACGTTGACGGTGACCCCGCCCGAGCCGGGGCCGTGTCGCCCATGAGTGTCGAGTGTGGTGAACTCCATCTGAATGGCCGAGACACCGCCGTGGGCACGGCTCTGAAAGTTGGCAAAGTTCCATCGGGAGGCGACGAGGTTGGGACGCATGCCCTGGATGGCATGAATGAACATACCGACGCCATTGACAGCGCTCGCGTGACCATTGCGGATGACGTGGCCAGTGGCCAGGGTGTGTGGCCAGAAACGATGGACGACGTATCCGTCTGGTTTGTTCACGTCTGGACCATAGTAAGAGAATCCACCCTTGGGACCCTGGCCAACTTTGAAACCGGGTACGGAAGTAGGGCGGAGAACGTCGAGGGAGATCTGGAGGTCATCGGAGAGGTTTGCACGGATGACATACTTTTCTGGGTAAGCCGAGTCTGTGGATGGTTTGTGGGTGATGGAGAACTGATCGGCCTTGCACGAGCGCTTGTCAAGGGCAGGGGGAGGGGTAACGAAATTGGTGACGTTGATAGAGCGCCAGACGGTATCCCTGTTGCTGGGATTGTATATCTTGCAAGTGAACTGTATGGTTGGGTACCACATACTGTGATTGGGGTCGGTCACTGTGAGAGATGCAAGAGGAGAGAGACGCACCCGATGGAGGAGTGGATGACTTGGCACAAGAGGAGGGTGTCGTCCTCGAGAAAGTGGTAAAACACCTGCGTTTCTGTGACGAAACCGCCAGAGCATGTCCACTCCAAGTCGCTTGGCCGAAGATCGCCAAACAAGTCAGAGGGGGATGTTTTGGGCTCAAACCCCGAGACAGGGTGAAAGTTGGGTGTGTTTGGGTCGACGGTGTGTGTGTTGCTGGGACGGGTGAGGACGAGCAAGAGGTCGGGCAAGGATACTCACAAGAGGGCGGAGAACATGGCAGACGAGGTCAAAGAGGGCTCAGTATTTCTCGGCAGGTCCCGACAGGATTATTTACTCAATCACGACTAGTACAAGATATCGGGATCAACATCAGCATCAGACTGACCAACCCAACGAGAACGGGGTCACCACGAGGCATCCCATCGTAGCCATCTCCGTGCGGTGTGGGATCGGTACCTCTTTCGTTTACATGAATCATTCATTTGACCTGCAACGTGGTCCTGCAGCGTGTCAGCCGAGTCAGCGAAACTGGGGTAGCTGTATGGGGATGCGGCGTAGATACATTGAGAGACTACTCGGGCTGTGGTGTTGGCTCTGGGTTGGCCTGGTCGAGGAGGGAAAAGATGTTGTCGAATGTCCTGCCGTCGGAAAACAAGCCCATTCGGAGTTGGTACGCCATGGAAGAAATGGAACCGGTGCTTCGAAGGTGAGTGGTGTCCAACTTGGTGAGCGGGGGTGTCTTGGTTTCGTCCAGCCTGGGTGTGTCTTCATCCTCGACAAACACGGAGATTCCGAGAGCGTTCAAGGCAGAGCACGACGAGTACACAGAGGTCGGGGTCGCTGTTCTGTCCACTGGGCCTGTCGCGTTCGTGAGCACACCGTCTGCCGATATCCACACGTTTGGCGGGGTCGCCTTTCCGACTGGGCTCCATGGCGAGGCGAGGCGGGATATCTGAGGAGATGTGACTGGCAACGGGATCTCTGCCTTTCTCTTGAAGAGGCTCGTGAAGAGGCGGACGAGGGCGAGGAGGAGGGCGAGGAGGGACATGGTCAGTTGCAAAGAGGACCGGCAACGTGCCGCTTTTAAATGGCACCGGCTCAGCGCAGCCAGGCATGTTCTTCCACCCGGACCATCACGACCCTCCTCCTCCTCCTCCTCCTCCTCGTCCCCCTCCAGACAACAGGTTCTCCCCCCACTCTGACTCGGGAATCAGCCTCTCCTCAAGCTCATCCGGAGAGGTCAGTACTCACCCCATCTCCCTACACGACACTCACACCAGAGCCAGATCATGGGCACACCTTTTGATCTCGGCGCACCTCGCTTCGAGTACCCCTTTCCCCCCGCCCAGGGCTCTCCCACCGACGCCTTTCTTCCCTCTGCCATACCCCACACACTCCCCCAGATGCCTCCTTGGCCTATCCACATCTCAAAGTCATTTCCCCTCACACCGCCCCCCCTCGGCAAAGGTAAAGTCAAGGCTCACCCAAAACTGCGCTCTGCCAACGTTCGTGAGCCACCCGTCCCACCTGGTCTCGTAAAGAGGCGGAGTCGCATCCCTCCCGAAGAACCAAGCGACAGAAGCGATGTCAGCGACGACATTGCCCGCGCACAACACGCCCGCTCCCAAACGACTCCCTCGCGACATCCCCTCCAGTCAGACACCCCACACTCGCCATCAGAGATCATCCCTGTCAAACAAGCCTTCTCGCTTCCCATCGCCCCATTCGATTCACCCAGCGTCAATGTCCCAGCCGGACTGGCCAAGGATGCTGCCCCAACACACACTTTGCGTCCACAGGCTGTGAGTGCCTCTGCTTACAATCCCTCAAATGCGACATAGGGAACGACTACCGCTCCCGTCGCCCCTTGTTCACCATCAACTGACCAGAACTCGGAACTGTTTGCTGCAGCGCGAGAGTCAACCCATCCGCGTGCATGAGCAGATATACTTTTTTGCAGTCTATTGTGCGTTAGTTGCCAGCCAACGTAGGTCGTGCCCTCTTTCTCCGCATCCGTGTTTACCCATTCCGCAGTCTCTCACTCGATTCTCCGCTTTCTTGGCTGGTTCTCGAGGGCCTAACCAGAGGTCAATGTACAATGTACGTCGGTTCACATTCGGGAGGAGACGCCCTCACCGACCCTCTAAAGAGTGTATCTATTTCATTGCACACGCACACGCACATCATTCTCATGCACGCCCTTGTCTCATTCATTTGTACACATGAAGAACATGTCACCCTTTTTTTTTCTTGATCATCACATCATTTATGCTTCTACGCCCAGCATGCAATCTACGATAGCGTCCTCGTTTACTCCAGAATCTGATGGTCGCTCGTGTATCTCCTTGGGGCATTGGACTGGACAATATTAGCACAGTGTCAGACCCTCTTGATTCATCGCCTTTTGACTGCGGGCAGATTATTGGGCGTGATTGCTGTCAGTACTCGGTCGTTGTGCATCGCTTCACGAGGGCAGTGGGCAGTGTCTGTTTCGCACTGCCCTGGAGACCAGCGAATATATAACCGATCGGTCCCACATGGACATGCATACCAGACATGTCCTACCCCAGCGAGAAAGCGCCTCGTTTTGACTGGGTTAACCCACCTGAAGAGACCTATACCCCTCGCGATGGCGCACCTGTGTCGTCGTCGCCGCAATACCAGGCCCCACCACCACCACCACCACCAGAGGGTGACCGGGGTTATTATCCCCCACCCCCCGATTACGGGTATGCTGTCAACCACCCTGCGAACGAGTACAAGACCCAGACGGTGCTCGCTCCTCCGAACAGCGATCCCTATAGCGCGTCTGATGCAGGCCCGTCGTCCTCGGGAGCCCCTCAAGATGCCAACCAGATGTCGCTCGGTTCGTTCTTTGGCAACAAGGGAAACCCACCCATGTGGAACCGCCAACCACCGCCGGGGTTGCCATACAATGCCTTCCCACCGATGAGGTTGATATCGAATGGCCATGAGCTGAACAAGGGATTCCCAGAGTTGCCACCCCCGTGCCAGCTTAACCCACATCCGTTTGCGACGCATGATATCACAGAGGAAGACTGGAAACGGTGGGTATCGTTGCGATGGTGAGATGAGTTGGGCTGAGCGATCTGTCTAGGTTCTTGGCAGATGTCAAGAAGGCGGGGTCGCTCTCCCCTGGACAGCGTATCAAATCGAATGTCATCCCGATGGTGACCGGCATGAGCTTTATCAGTGCGTTGTCTCTCTGACCCACCGAGCAAAGATTGACTGGTCACAGCTGGTTTCATGGCGACGATGGCCATTGAGAAACGGATGAAGTACAGGAACCGTGGTGCTGCGGGTGACCTTGTCGATCACTGGAACCACGTCCGTCCCTTCTTGTCTGCATGGATGAGAGCTCACAGAGTGTGCAGTACTTTTTTGGACCGAGACGGATGGAGGTGGTGCTCTGCCAGGCATCGCAGCGTCTGAGTGGTAAGGTCGGTCCCTCGCCGTTTGGAGACGAGCGTCGGCAAGAGGATTCGTCGTCGTCCGAAGAGGAGAACCGCAGAGGAGAACGACACGCACGACGAGCAGAGAGGCGGGCAAAGCGACGGGCAGAGAAGGCAGAGCGCCGGGAGTGGAGGGCGAGCGGCGACAACAAGCAACCCTATGAGCTCGTCGTTAGCAGTGTATAAGCGAATTCGAGTACACTTGACCTTGACCATGCGAAGAGACACTTTGCGCATATTCGCGACCGGCGCCGTCTTCTTCACCCACACCCTCGTCGTCCCCGCCCACCCGCTCCCTGCGTCGGTGTCCCGCGCACAGTCCGTCTTCACCTCTCGCGGTGGCGCAGCTGCCCATGTCCTCGCCCTCCTCGCCCAGCTTGCAGCGACGGTCCCCGCCATGGGCCTCGTCGAGCCAATGCTCATCGCCTCCATAGGCAGCAACCCCGACGCCGTTCGTCTCCGCGATGCCCTCGAAGCCGTCGGTGTCCGCACAAGGTTTTGCAAAATTTGGCCCAGCCTCGGTGTGCCCTCTGCCTGGGTCATCCACGCCCGCGACACAGACTCGCGCACGGTCATCAACCACAACCCACTCCCAGAAGTCTCGCATGAGGACTTTATCGCCCTCCTTGGGCCCGTTCTTGCCCCCGAAAACTATGTCGGACTCACCCAGCCATCGCCGACCATCGTTCGCGAACAGCAGCCATCCCCCGTCCCTCTCTTTCCAAACACCCTCGCACCATCAGCACCCCGCCCGTCAATGTCTACCCGTCCGGGCACCGCGCCATCTACCAACACGTCTACACCACATACCCACCCGGTCCCAAGCCCAAATCCAAACTCACCTGCCCCCTTTGACTGGCTCCATCTCGAAGGTCGAAACGTCCGTGCAACCATCGCCAACCTCGTCGGTATAGACGGCCTTGCGCGCGAACGCAAATGGCGCTCTCACTGCGTCATCTCGGTCGACCTCGGTCGTCGTGCCCGCGACGGTGTCCAACTGGTCCGTCCTCACACTCATTTCCATTCGAAACTGACCACTCCACAGCTCATCCCCCAAGCCGATGTCATCTTCCTCACCACCACCACCTTTGCTTTTCCCTCTGGTCACTCCCCCACATCGCCAGGGGTCATACCAACACCTCGCGCAATCCTTCTCTCTCTCGCCCGCCATGCCGCCCCACATGCCCTTCTCGTCCTCAACGCAGGTCGTGACGGCGCTGCACTCCTCAGCCTTCCAACGAGCGAGTACCTCCAAAGCTCCGGCTGGACTCAGCTCGCTGCCGCCCGCCCAGATTTGCATCATCCCATACCACACCCCGCAGGGCACGGCCACAGCTCATCCAACGCGACATCAAACGGTACCCGCTCGGCCTGGGACGGCGTCGAGAGTGTTCGGTCCGCCTCCGAGTTTTGGGCAGCGGCTGACGGGTCGTTTACCTCACAAAACAGTGCATATACACAGCGTGAGGATGCGCGTGCATCTCGGCCAAGCGGAGAGTCCTTTCACCCCATGGACGAGGAGGACGAGGACGAGGAGCAGGCAGGTGGAAGGAACACCCCACAGCCAGACCGGGTGAGACAAGTCGAAGCAGAGGCAGAGGCAGAGGTCGAGGTGGACGAAGAAGGTGCCCATGCAGCCTTTGTGGCTGGGATGATATGGGCACTGAGTCGTCGGGTCATGCCTGGCCCACCATACGTGCCCAGTCTTGGGTCTGACACTGATACCATCGGCAAAGACGGGGCGGTAGACGTCGGCCTTCGGTGGCGATTGGACGAGTGTTTGAGGTACGTCTTCCGCTGCAGCCCGTGGTCGTGTCCTGAAAAAAGTCGTCGCTGATTGGGCAGGTTCGCAACCGAGCTTGCGTGTCGGAAAGCACACATCCGGGCTGATGATATTAGCGTGCCCAGTGTGGCTTCGTCGTCGGGTCACGTCAAAGAACGCAACGAGTGGGATGGACTTGGCGAAGCGATGCGAATGGCTGGATGGTTCGACTGAGCGAATGTGCGCCATCATGCACCCTGTTTCTCCTGTTCCTCGCGATACCCTGATGCTCGGTATACCACTTGTCATGGAAGCGATGCTTGCTCCGTTCTCGCAACAGGTCCATGACAATTTTGAAAAACTTTGCTCGCGTACGATTCACAGCCCAACCTGATAGTATACAATACCTACGGTAATACCATTCTTTGCATCCACATACCATTCTCACACTCGAGATCCATACACGTCCTTGGGTTCGACGCCGGCCTGGCCCTTGCGCGCGTTTGCCTGCGCCCATCTGAGGAGTGGATCAGTCTGCATCAATGCAAAACATGGAATGACTCGTACTTTTTGATGCGGATACTCTCGATCTGGATGAATCCCGTCGTGTCGGTCGGCTCGAATCCTCCAAGTTCATCCATGGACGACTGTTGCTCGTCATACAGACCCTTGTACGTTTCCACGTGTCAGGCAGAATCGCAGGCATGGACACGGGGTCTCACCTCGTCCGAGTAGCGTCCCTCGATGATGACATTTCCCTTGAGCAGCTTCAGACGGACGATGCCGTTCACGGTCCGCTGACTCGCCGGGATGGCACTCGTCAAAAACTCGCGCTCGGGCGTGAAAAAGTGACCGTTGTAGAGAATTCGACCCAGCCCGACAGTCAAAAACTGATCACGGAGCGCACGGACGTTGCGATCGAGAGTGAGTCCCTCGAGATCGATGTGCGCGGCGCGCAGGATAGTCGCACCAGGGGACTCGTAGCACCCGCGAGACTTGACACCGATGAAGCGATTCTCGACAATGTCGATCCGCCCGATACCGTGCTTCCTCGCGAGTGTGTTGAGCTCGAAAAATATCTCGACCGGATCAGAGTACTCCTTGTTGGATGTGGTGACTTTGATGGGGATACCGCCCTTGAACTCGATGGAGACGTAGTCGGGTTCGGAGGGGGCGTTTTCAATAGACTGGGTCAGCTTCCACATGTCTACGGGAGGGGTTGTGTTGGGGTCTTCGAGGATCCCCGCCTCGTACGAAATGTGGAAGAGATTTTCGTCCGTAGACCAGGGCTTGGCAGAAGTTTGCTGGACAGGAATTTGTTTTTCCGCTGCGTATGCTAGGAGGGCTTGACGACCGGGGAAGCGGTTGTAGAACTCTAATAACGATGTATAGGTGCGTGGACCGCATTACACGGGGAGAAAGAGAGGTCGTACCAGGGAGACGCCATGGCGCGATGACTTTGATGTCTGGTTTGAGGCCATAAAAGGCGAGCTCGAAACGGACCTGGTCGTTTCCTTTACCGGTGCAGCCGTGCGCGACGTAGCTGCGAGACAGGTCGGTGGGGACGCGAATAACAGAGGACTACCGCTGCTTACTCGCATCCCTCCTTCTCCGCGACGGCGATCATGCCGCGGGCGATGACTGGGCGGGCGAGTGAGGTACCCAGTAGATATACATTCTATGTTGAAGCTGACGATCAGAGTACAAGGAGCGTAGAAAGATACGAACCTCGTAGATGCAGTTGGCTTGGACAGCGGGGTAGATCAGTTCGGTGACAAATTCGCGTCTCAAGTCCTTTTTTTTATGATCAAGACACGACGCGATTTGGGTTGACGGATCAAGCTACCTCTTTGAAAAATTTTGCGGCCCCAGACTGTAAGGCCTTGAGTTCGGCGGCAGCAAAGTCCTGCGCATGAATTGTGAGAGGGTCGAAAGGAGGATGAGGATGTGTACTCGCCTCTTCCTGACCGACATCGGCGATGAAGGCGTATACTTCATACCCTTGCTCGACAAGCCATGCGAGAATGCAAGAGGTATCTAACGACCCGTCGATCGGATGCGATAGATGATCAAGACGCGGACGCACCGAGACCACCAGAGTAGGCCAACAAGATGCGACCTGATTTCGTAGAGGCCATGATACTAGTTAGTGATGGCAAGAGATAAAGTTACGAGTCAGTCACCGGCCGCGTTCAGTTCGGCAGCTGGTCGGAGTTGGAGCAACGATTGACTTTCGGACATCTCCATCAAAACACTTCAAGGTCGCCCTGCTTTCGAATGTAAACTCGAGTATTGGTGTATCCAAATCGTTGTGATCTGGGATTGACATTGATCATCATCGACGCCCAACAAATCCGAACATATTTTTGTTGTGACACCGTACAGTCAAAAGGAATGGCACGGCATCTACCGGGCCGGTCTATTGTTTACCAAGAGCTTTAGAAACAAACAACCGCTTCATTCGATCGACAAAATGGGTCGCGCTAGGACAACACACAAAAGAGCTGCTCGTACCATACCAGCCTCAGCAACAACCACTCCATCACCCTCCATTTCCTCGTTGCTCTCAAAGGCACAGGACCTCATCATTCAGTGCGACTATTCCCTCTCTCGAAAATTCACGGAACGCGTACTCGCCAGGGAGGATGCTACTCCCACAGAAAAAAGCCAGGCCAAGGAAATGCTCGCAATCACCCTTTTGGAGATTGGGGAAGCAGAGGACGCACAACAAGTACGTGAACGTCGTATGCCACTATGATCTACTGAGATGCTACACTAGATCTTCCTCTCCCTCGTTCCCCCTCATCCAGACGCACAGTCTCCTCCGTCCCCGTCTGCATATCTGTACCTTGCACAACTCATGGACGACCCGCATACCGCCCTCTCACACTACCAGTCCGCGATCGATCTACTTCAGACACAACTCAAAGGAAAATCCGTCTCTACTGGAAACGCGCCAAAAGAGGACGATACAGAAACCAAAGGGAATATCGTTCGCGCCTATCTAGCCATGGTGGAAATCTGGATGGATCCAGAGTACGATCTATGGTAGGCACCTCCTTTCTTCTCTTCTCAATCGTCTTTTGATGCACTCGTCGGTAGCGTCGACCCAACTGCTTCGAGCACGTGCGATTCCCTCCTGTCTCATGCTCTGCAAGTCGATCCCCAAAACTTGGAAGCACTTCAGACCCTCGCCAGCGTGCGTCTCTCACAGGAGAAACCAGAGGAGGCGCTCCTAGCCCTCCGAACGTTCCCATCGCCTCCCCCTACAGACGATCCACAGTCGCATACGGCCCTTCTGGTTAATGCGTTGCCCATCCAGACACGCATCGCGCGCGCCAAGCTACTTCTCGAGTGTGGTGCGTACCCAGATGCGTTAACCCTTCTTGAAGGTGTGCTTGCTACAGACGATGAAAATGTCGAGGGATGGTACCTCATGGGCTGGACCTGGTGGTTACTCGCAGAGGGCAAAAAAGACGGAGACATCTCTGCTATTGCCGACGTTGACAAAGGGCAGCAGTTGGAGTGGCAAGACATGGCTAGAGATGCACGGGATTGTTTGGAAACCTGTCGGACAGTGGGTCCTCCCTCTAGCCAACTTGTCTTTGTGTGGAACTGATCTCCCACAGTTGCACACTTCCCAAGGTTATCTAGATATACCACTACTCGGACACGTCAATGAGCTTATTGGGATGTTGGATACACTTGGCATACGACCTTCTCCAGCTGAAAAGGATGAGGGATGGGAAGAGGTCAGCGACGAAGACGAAGACGAAGATGAAGATGAAGATATAGAAATGGCTTAAGGTGTACCATGGCATTGCAAAAACTGTCTTTTCAAGGTCGAGGAACTCGAAAAGTGTATGAATACTACAAAAGACCGATGTAGTAGTCTTGGTTCTTCTCATGTGCCAGCACAAAGCCACAAGCTTGTTGCGAGATCGTCAGAATCTCTTTGACAGTAACCTTTTAAAAGGTTTGCTGGAGTGGTCCAAGACCCATTTGGACTTGCAAACATCCAGTGTCTTATAACTCAATCCAACACAACTTCCCTGCCCAGGTATCCAATGCAACTCCCTTCCAAGGACCAGCAACAGGAAAGCAGTGACCCCGAGGTACGCAGCTTGTCAGCTGCGAACGCATGCTGAACGTGACAGAACATGCAGCCACCAAACGGTGCTCAAGAAGATTGGGAGGACGTCTCGGATACAGAGGGAGTCTCGCAGAGCGAGATACTAACCTCCAGCACAAGCGGTTCTCATACAGCACGCACCGTCTCCCTACGCAAGAAGCGACGTGTCCAAACTAAAACTACATTCATTGCCTCTCCGACACCGTCTAAAAGCCATGTTATCAAAGAACGCAAGAAACCTCCTACTATAAAGACGGAGGTTTTTCAGGAAGCAGTCGCAGATGGTGTTCGCTTTACTGCCTTGTACACCTTTGAT
The DNA here is from genome assembly GCA_038094075.1 of Xerocomus spinulosus. NCBI lineage: Eukaryota > Fungi > Basidiomycota > Agaricomycetes > Boletales > Boletaceae > Xerocomus > Xerocomus spinulosus. The sequence continues at coordinate 321,636 of JBBPTN010000001.1, read as the reverse complement.
GTGGTCAAAGGGTCGATCGAGAAAATGCGGAAACCGCTCTCGTGGTTTCTCTTCGTATGGATGTTTGCATGGCTGGTATCACGCATGACCCCTACAATTCGGTCGGCACTCTCTCCATTGTGCATCCTTCCAGGAGTGTCAAAGAGCATGCTTTGCGTCCCATTGAAACCAGCCCCTTCCGTCAACTTTGAGAAGCTCGTCGACATTCAGGGCTCTACTTTTGAGCAATTGGTCGGGGAATCAGCTGGGGGTTCACAATTATCCATCGAAGTTCTCAGGGCAGAAATGGCGACTCAGGATCTCGCGCTCCTCGTACGCTACAGCGACCTCAAGTCAAAAGACAATATTGCCGATATGCTTCGCACAATTGGTACAGATGCCAAGAAAGCTGGTCGAGGACTGAGCAAACTAAACGCAAAAGTTGTCGGTGCTATCGATGAGTGCGTCGTTCTAGTTGTTATCTATAAAGTTTACTCATGGTGCATCAGAGTGATGGCACTCAATAATTATGCGATGGCTACCATTGAAAGTGCACGCGAAAAGGCACACTCTTGGTTATTCCAGGCCCTCTCACCAATGAAACTAGGACCCGCCCCTGAAGAACTTATCGCTGAGGCATTTACTCTTGCAATGGACGAATCGGAACGTGCCATAGAGAAGCTCATACTTGAAGCGGAGATTTCTTGGCAGAACCTTGAACAATTGGATGTGGACATTGGAGCATTGCATGAGATGACTACTCGGGAAGACAAGTATACTACCGTTGAGAGGGATAGACTCCTCGGCGAACTTTGGACGAAACTGGGCGGGAACAGAAGAGCAATGCGAGATAATGGGGACCGTCTAGCGTTGCTCAACGATATCGGCGAATACAGAAAGCAGGCCGTTGCGCATGTCAAGGCTGCGCTGCGAGCATTGCATACCATGAGCGACGATTTGGAAGTCCTACGGGAAAGAGTGGCTGCTCCTGGACTCCTTGAAAGTAAGGTACCCCTCCATGTCCACATGGAGAGCATCCGGAATGGACTGGCAAGGCTGCAGGAGGGACGAGTAGCGTCAAGGGGCCAAGGAACGGATGGCGAAGCGGTGCGAAGGTTGCTAAACGGCCATTCCGGGTGAAGAGATGTCATTCTACACGTGTTATCTAACAATTGTACCTTTGAAACGACCGAGAACAATTGAGTGTAGGATTTCAAGGTTTGGGGAACACTTGGGCTAGTTCGGTTAGGGAGGCCTCTATTGTGCACGCCAAAAGAGGCAACACCTCAACAATTACGGTGGCCACGACTGTCCGTACAGAAAACATGCAGCGATCCTTGACACAAATCCTCCTCTCCCTGCCTCCATCACGCCTCTACTTGACGCCTCTACTGTACTCTTTCACATCGTCCGTGGTCGTTGCAGGTGCGGTGTGTGCTACCCCCAGGGGTTTGATTCATATCTATTCATACAGGCTTATTGTTGTCGTCTCGGGGACATCCATACCGTTGAGCGCCCAATTCACCACATCCTGCTTATCCCCAGAGGCCAGTAAGCACGTACCATATGTCTTGTCGACCCCTCTGAACTAATCTGCATATCAGTCGTCTCCGACCATGTCCAGGTATTACGTATGTGCGGTCGTTCTTGGGCTTGACTTGTCTCAACTCTTGCACACCTTAGAATGTCGGATTGCCATGCGAAGGACCGACCTCTCCAGACGTTGGTATTCCATTGTCTTTCTTGATGTCTACTAACTAGATCTTAGGCATGGAAACGAGCCATATTTAGGCGTGCACCAAACAACTTTCACGTTAAGCTACTCGCTCCAGAAAAGCAAGGTCAGGTCTTTTGTTGTTCATCCGCTTCAACTATGAACCTGACAGCTCGCTCAAGGCAGCAACTACAGCTACGGTTTCCGCATCTACCCGATCAAGGATGATATATCGGCCAGCATGCGCTCGACAACTTACAGTGAATCCATCGTTCCAGATATCGAGTACGTAGTTTGGAGAAGATGGGAGGATTGTCTATGGTTTCAAGAAGCTCTCGAAAGCGCGTATTCTCGCGCAGCCAGGGAAAAGCGTAGTCGCCTTGCGGCTGGTAAAGGCGTCAAGAAGAACGGGGTCTACGTCCATAGCGATCAAGCCGCTTCCTGGGAATCACTTCCCTTTGGTCCGGACCCTACTGACATCGCTTGGGACATCCATCAATATATACCGAAACTAACCAAGAAGGGAACGCTCTTCCGTGCCAGCCAGGAAACTATTGACCAGCGATATCTGGACCTCAAGATGATGCTCCAGGTCTTGTTACAAGACGACTTGCCAATACTCATAAAAGAAATCAAAGCTAGCCGTACCTTCACCGACTTTTTTAGTTTGTGGAGGCGAGATATCGATCTGGCACGGAAAGCACAACAAAAGCTTGATGCCGACCAGCCCAGACCATCGTTGTCGAATAGCATTCTTTCTGCCTTTCCTGTCTCACCATCATCGCTCTCTGCAAAGTTATCATCCCCGACCAAAGGAAAAGCGCAAGCGCAGGTACAAGTCCACCCTGTACCTTCTACACATTCGTCCTCGTTGGAAGAGAGGCCAGGTAGAATGATGGATAGGAAACAGGACCCTCGTTCTATGAGGTCCCGAGCTTCTTCTTCTGCGTCTCGTTCTTCGTCTTCTTCGCCCTCGACACCTATTACTGTGCCTCGACAACTTCCGCCTACCTCTCAACAACCTGCCATTGTACCAGCAGAGTTGCCAATTAGATTCGGACACAGTCCCCACGCCCTCGGTGGTGAACGTAGTTCCTTCACCTTGGAATCGCTTCCAGAAGATCGCGAACTCGCGTCGTCATCTAAATCAGACTTTGAAGGTATCAGGACGCGGAGGCGGGCCGGGTCGGCTAGTAACGCCAATCGCACCGCAAAGATTTATGCTCAATCACCACACGGTTCTCTGGAAACTCCTGAGTCATACTGTAAGCGATTCCCCCGCTCCTTGAGGAGCGATGTTCACCGATTCCTCCAGCACAATCGTTGTCCCGGTACTCGAGGGCCTCTTTGCAATCAACGCACTCCTCGGCCACTTTGAGGGCCGCAGCCTACCTAGACGAACTCGACGTGGACTATTGCTTGCCAAGTCCAACTCCCGAGCCCAGACATCAACCGAGGGCTTCGGTGTCTAGTTTGGCATCATTGGTATCCAATTCGTCTGTTGATGCTGTGATTCCGCGCGGCGAACGACCCTCAAGGTCATCCCCAAGCAATACGCGACGACCGAGAGAATACGAAGTGTGGTCAGATGATGACTCATTATCTGAGGGTCAGGGGGATATCCTTGATGCCTACTTCCAAGGTGCGCATTGTTTGCCATAATATAGCATCACAAGCACTGAGGTGCTTTAGATATGATTGCACCGTTCGTTCAGACTCCAACTGGTTACCCCGAGACACCGACTGTGGATGATACCCTTTACCACTTCTCGGGGGAACAATCCACCACAACTGTCAGCTCGTATTTCAGCTCCTCGGATCGTCGTTCTTCTTGGACGACCTCCATATCAAGCGGATCGACGTCCTCGAGTGGGAATCCCGCAATGATATCCATCAAGGCCATGCACGAGGATAACATCGTCATGCTCCGCCTGCCTCGCTACATCACGTTTGACGAGCTGCGTCAAAAAATTTACGACAAATTCGTTCACACTGACAGTTCGACCATTTGCGAGACGTTTGCCATAGCTCTTATAGAGCAAGCCCCTGCCAAAAAGGCGGAGGGTGGGCGACCTCGCGCAGATTCTTTGTCATCGCTCGGATCTGCCCATACTAGGGGAACTACTCTTCACTTCATATCCTCACAGGACGAGTGGGATGATGTTACTGCAGCTCGCAAGGGCAAACTTCTCCTGCGAATCATTGGCAGCCGAGAGTGAAATGACTGCTTGCACCTACTTTCGTTCACAACTTTCCTGGCCACCTTTTTTCTTCGGAATTCGTCTTCTCTTGTGGCACAGGCTACAGCTGTATTGGTTCGATGCATGATTTTGTGGATAGACTTAAACCATTAAGCAGCACTGCAATACAATCTTCGCCTCCCGTTTCTGCGCACACGTGCCATCATTCGTTTTTCTTGTATTTCTTTTGCGAGTACATCCCACGTTTTGGCGTGTGTAGCATATACGGCGTTAGGCTGGATCTATTCATGTCAATATAACGTCAGTAAAGTAGGTGGTATGACAATACAAAGTATATCACGACTTTATGCGCCCACTGCTGTCTGAGGTGACGATGGTGCCACCGCAGGTTTGGAAGTCACAGCGGGCGGCGCACCTACTGGTAATGGCGTTCGTGTCCAATCGGGCAGTATGCCTCTTGGTTTCTGCTCTGGTGACACTGGCATTGTAGACTCCATCGCGTCGTCATCATCATGCGATGAAAATACATCGTCCCACTTTTCTCTCGAAACCTCTACCCCGCCCGTCTTGAGTGCACTGGGGAATCGAGCGAGTAGGATGCGTAAAACCATCTCAATACATTACGAAGACTTACCCCGCCAACGAACCTCCCACCCAGGCCAATAACGCAGGAGAAAAGGCAGGTGCTTTACCCGCGTTCGCATCCGCGCGTGGTGACGCCGGGGACAACTGTGGTGCAGGATTATTGAGGATGGCGATGTGGGGGACGAGTGGACGCAGTGGAGCGTAGCGATCGTACGTAGGAGGAAGTGGCCTTCCTGAACGTGACGGCCCCTGGGATAGTCGCAGCGTAGTCAACCCGATGGCACGTATCAACTCAGCCTGGAGTCGTGGGATAAAGCCTGGCAACATTGCTGTACCGCCCGTGACGAGAATGGAAGACACAAGCGTTCGCCGGAGGTCAATTGGTACCTGTGGGTCTAGTATTTAGAGCAGGCCACGCATGACGATCGGCGCGGAAGGAATGACCTTGAGAAGGGTTTCTAGGACGACTTCTGCGACACTGCTTTCATCGACGTCACCTCCTTCGAACAAAACTTCGGCTGCACGCTCGCGTATCCAACCTGGGATGATCAAAGTACCCCTTCCCGTGCCCAATTGTTGCGATAGGGGTGGCATGACACGGAGCTGAATGTCCGTCGAGGTCGAGTGCCTCGTGTAAATGTCGGCGAGCATTTGGAGATAGCTATCTCCTGATTCGGATTGTTGCGGTGAAATTACTTCAAAGTCGGATAAGGCTTGGTGCGAAGAATCTATGCTTTCCACTCCCTCTGACGCGCGTGAATATTCTGATTCTGACATGGCGGAGTCACTGGGAGGTGGGGGGTTTAGTTCAGAGGCAGGTACAGGGGACGAGGAACGCATTGAATCACGGTTCATTTCGAATGAGGTGCCAACGAAACAACAGCGCGTTTTAATATCTTCGACGAGCGCGTCCGTCAGAATCTCTTGTGGGACGTTGCCAATCCTACTTGACAGAGATGGGTTGACACTGCTGAGATTTAATGGAGGGGGGACGTATTTCGCAAAAAGTAAAAGGAGTGCACGGAGGTGTGACGTAAATCGTGAGCCGGCTAAGGGTGTTGTTCGAAGGTGAGGAAACAGGGGACGTGCGGCGAAAATCTAAGATGTTGTTTATTAGCCTGAGCGGTGACAGCAGAGTGTAACAGACAGGTAATGCCGTAGATTCGAGGTGACCGCAATCGATAACAAGACCCGTGATGCGACCAACCGAAAGGAGGGAGAGTAGATGGCTCGAGGCAAATGATACCGAGGGAACCTTGGTGAAATCCGAACAAGTCATCCGAACACGAGACAACCAAACATACCTGCAGGTTTCCAAACAAAACCTTGGCAAGTGCATCCTTGATGTATAGTGGAAGTAACGGATGCTCGATGAGAATGACCTTGCGCGACTTGGGGTCGGTGAGCAGTGACCTAACGTGGATTCAATTCAATCGAATAAGACAGCGAGAGGGAGCAGTGCTCACTCGTGGAATACAGAGCGCATACACCTTTCGATGTTAATTTCGAGCATCCTGTCTTGCTCTGCCCTTGCCGAAAGGTCGTTTGCACGACTCCAACTCCATATCGGTTCAGAATTGACCGTATTGGCACAAAAGACATCTCTTGGCTTTCCTTCTCCACTGAAGCCAACTTTCCAAATGCGCGACCCTGGATCAATCACGACGCGGTCTTCAGTGCCATATAGCGAGTGCCTGCGAGTAGTTGCATAATACGGGGATGCATGCAAGGCTTGTGAACCCGCAGCGCGAGTCGTTGTTGGAGTCACCGGAGCCACTGACTTGCCCCGGTCCGCCCTTGGTGTAGATGGAACGGTGGACATGACCACTCTCAAAAGATGACCACGTGCCATCTGTGCTATATGACGCACGTGATCTTGACTTTGTCACACGTGATCCATACGCGTCTTCGAACTCCCCAACACGCCATGTGGACCAACGCCGGACTCAGCACATCTGTCCTCATCACCACCCGCTCGCCCGCCAACGGAATGGTCCACCACACGGTAGCCAAGATCTTTGTCTCAACAAAGTTGCGCGACCTCGGTCCAAAATCGTCGACCATCCGCACATTCTGGAGAATTGTGGCCATATGCATCCGTTATCAACCTCCTACAGAACACCTTCTGCGGGACCTGACTACGTTCAGCCTTGCCAGCATCAAGGCGCCTTGTATGGGCACGGGCTTTTTAGGTCTAGCCTACCCTTCTCGTTTATCTGATAGCTCGGATGACACCCCGGAGTTTCCACAAATTCTACCGATATGTTCTGGTCATCAATCTCTAGGCATCGCAAAGAACGACGCTTTTGGACTCGCCATGGCTACCCCTCTGCCTCCCATGGGTGTTCTCGAGAGGGTCCTACTTAGTTTAAAGGATGGGGAAAACTTGTCCGAGAGCACGACCCGAAGATTAAGACGGAAAGAAGCAGAGTTACGGGCTGCTGCCTCCGAGGGACGAGCCCCTCTCAGTGAACAGAAGAGGAGGCGACAGAGAAAGATTGCTGCGAGAGTTTCCGTGCCATAGGTAAGCTGTGATTCTGATACCTGGAGAATCAGTGGAGATAATTATGGAGGGAACATCAGGCAGAGCTTGGAGGACCCGGCCATGCCTCCACAGCGACCAACTCACCAGCAAAGCTCCTGTACAAGGACTCTCCCACAGTCATTTAAGCCGACCTGTGTTGTTCACGGCGTGGCAGATACCCGCAAGTTGTCCTAGATGTAGTGAATGGTATAGGTTTTTTTTTTTTTTTTGGCATGTAGTGTCACGAATGAGAGCCTTTCGCACATAAATGCAAACAAGTCCAAACATTGTCTCCGTCCTCGTCCAAGTCCGAGTGGAGGAGAACCAATTAGAATCATGACATCCTTGTCCTCGCCATTTAGAAGGACTTGCAGATATCTTGTAAGTGACCTTTTGTACGACCGCTGTCGCTCACACCCCAGACTGAATGGCACCCAGCAATATCTTGCACATGAACAACCCGTCATCTTTTGGTCTTGTGTTATGGGGACTGCAGGTCCCATCTTTGCTCTGACAGTCCCTTCGATCAGGCAAAAGTATTTTGGGTACATTCCCGCCGAGCCAGTGCCCACCACATACCCTCGTAAGTTTGTGTCCGTATTATTCATCGTGTACTCATTGTCATGCAGTCCCAAAACGACTACGGAAACCTGTTCAGGGATATGAAGACGAATAGATCAACACGTGAGCAGAGGAGTGCTTTACTCCCCGCCTCATACTTGCTATCGATGTTACTTGCATAGAGTAGCGAGAATAGGTTTGAAGCTGTACCTGTGCGCTTGAAACCAATACAGACTGTAGAGCCACGTGACCTGCTATAGACTGTTACTCCGATGAATGTTCTCCTACCAGCCTTGCATCGCTCTCCTTTCCTCGTAGCGCGACGGTCCCCCACCGCGTTGCGTTTGCGCGCCCTGTCCGCCGAATCCGACACCCACAAGCAGAAGCCAAAGGCCAGCACACCTCTCCGACGCACCGCCTCTGCTTCTCTTCCTATTCGTTCAAATCCGACCCCCACTCGCAGTCCCATCCGGCCAGTGCTCACATTTGCAACCGCAGAACGCTACCTCCAAGCGCGCCTTCGCCCTCGCCTCACACCAGATTCCCAGAAACTTCATGATGCTTGGTGGATTCCGCGTTGGGGCCAGGACGGCGAAATCTTTGTTTTTGGAAACGGCAGCTTCGTATGCTGGGGCCTGGATGAAAGCGAAGCCCGCCAATTTGCGGAAGACATTCTGGCACCTTGTGAGGTCGGTGCGCTCCAAGAGCCTGAGACAGAAGAGCTCGAGTTTGTGACAGACCCAAATGAGTGCGGCCTTGACGCGACCGTTTGTTGACAGTACTGCTGACTGCCCGCTCTTTGCTCTCTACCAGGAAGACGCGAATACAGGGTGACTTGGTAATCCTTGGACGCGTCGCCTCCCTTCAAGATCCTTCGAACACCGCCTCTTTTTCCCCTTCGAATCCATCGCTTGACATGTCGACACTCCTTGCGCGATATGCCTACTCCCAAGCACTCTCCCGGTCTACCACTCTTTCTGTGCTCGAGGAATCCCTCGAGGCGTACCTCCTCTCTGTCGCCCAGCTGCCTCACTCGCTCGAGAAGACCGGTAAACCTGGGCTTGGTCGCCAGGCACTCATAAAGAAACTTGGTGTGTTGATGAAATTCCGGCAAGGGCTTAATCTCAACCGGGAGAACTTTTCTGATACACCTGATCTGTACTGGGCCGAGCCTGAGCTTGAAGCGTTTTTTAAATCCATGACGGCTGCGCTCGAGGTCAAGGCGCGGACGCATGCTGTCAACGAGAAAATCACCTATGCGACCGAGGTTACTGCAGCTCATTGTCGACGAAAGGGATATTGACATTTTCTCTACAGGTTCAGTCTACTCTGCGGCAGTTACTCACGGAGGTACGCACTCGCTTTTGTTGCATCATGCTAACAAATGCCAAGCCTGTATTAGTCCTCCGCGCACCGCATGGAACTGGTAATCATTGCCCTGATTGCCGTCGAAGTTATCATCGTGAGCCCTTCAGTACCCTTTTATGTGGACCAACATATAATCGCGCCTAGGCTCTGATACGAGAAGGTCCCGAGGTTTACCGAATGGTCTTTGGATCATCAAGCGACAAAGACCACTAGATCTCATCCCACATCCTCGTCGTAACTTACACTCGTAGTCAGACAAAACTTAACCACCATTCATTCATTATACAGCTCTAATCACACTTGATACCACAAATCCCTGTGTACCAGTGCCTTCGTAGATATAATCCAATCTCAGCTCAAGGCCCAACCTATTGATCACTTTCAATTGAGATACTCAGCCCATGGAGAACGGGGGGTAACAGAGCATACAAGTGGAAGAGCTATCATCATCATCAAGCGATAAGCAACAAACAACGAACTCAATGTCTGGGCCGGATAACACATCCTCTGCGGGCGTGCGCAGCTTCAATGCTTCATGATTAATGTACCTTCATAAAATGCCAACCACTAACCAATGAACTCAATGATCAGCGCACCGACATGACGATCCGTCGCACATACAAAAAGGAAAAGCGAGAAGCAGTGCGGCCTTTTGTAGAGTGAGAGTGGTTAAGAACAACCGGATGTGTTTGTTACCATATTCGCACAACACAGCTATGATATATTAACTTGCAAAGTTGCATATCGTTGACCAGCAGTGCCGCACCGATGCGAAGAATAGACAACCCACATTTACAATATGTTGATCGCATTGAAAAGGGAATCGACGGGCGGGCCGGCATAGTTGATTGCAACTAGTTTGAACTGACACAATGTTTCCTGGATTGAATGGTTTCCTATGAAGCCTCCACTTGCTGCCATACAGGACGAGGCCTACCATACCAAATCTGAGGGCATGCGAGGATATAGTTGTCGGCTGACATACAAGTCGCCGCTCTCCTTGATATAGGGTCTCTTGGAATAAATAGTGGACCGTCGATCAATCGAGTCCTGCTATTGATAATGACAAAAGCCTTGCCGAGGTTATATATACCAAGTCGCCTGGAAGAACAACAGTAACAATGTACTCACCAAGAAACAGGACAGGACAGACCATACTGCCTTCCCGAATTGTATGATAGCCAGTAGTGGACGGAGTGGAGCACCAACTATGGAAAGGTCAGGCGGACTGGCCGCGGGGGATAAAGGCGGGCCACCTCCCAACATGTCACCCCCCTGAGTCGGTGACCGCGCGCTGACGGTGATAGTAATAGAAAGGTATAGACAGACCCGGATCCAGGTATGACCACAGTTAGCTGCAATCCGCGTAAAAACACTACCTGTCGTTGGGAATACTATGGACGCCATTTATACACAACACCTGTGCGGTGATGAGAAGACAGTAATTCATTGCTTTCCTCGATATCGGCACACTTGGAATACCGTTAGCTCCCGGTTGTGATTCCCGGGGGGCAGTGACAGCATGTTATGCCACCTGACCCGCTAGTAGCCGCTCAAAAGTTGCTCAGCTCCCTCGAAACGAGGCGTGATACGGCAAGGAAACGAAACGGGTCGACTGGCACACGGGATCAGCAACTATCGTGACGATGTCATAAAACCACTCGCCGTGCAACCCCGCCTGTGAACCTGGGGTATATATCAATCTCATACCCTGCAGGACCGATCGCTTTGCTAAACCGGAACATCGAGAGCATGCTTGCGGCCGCAAGCCAACTGGAGGTTTTGGCAAGGTACCGCCCAGGACAAACCCTGCGTCCATAACCGAACGAAAGGCTGGTCAAATCATCGGGGAGTAGATTTCCGTCAGCATCCAGATGCCTTTCAGGTTTGAATGCAGTCGGGTCCGGGAATCTTTCTTCGTCCCGTGTCATACCCCTGCAGGGGAACATATGAAAACTATTTTCAATACTGCCACAGGAAGATGTACCACAAATTTGGTAGGATAACAGACCCTGGCGGTTTGCGATCAGTAAATAGTACTGGCACGCGGTAAATATCACTAACCTTTGGGGATAAGCCGCTGTTCGAAAACGTCATCTTTCGTAACCATGTGTGGCAGAGCTAATCAAATTATTAACATCCATGCCAGTTGAGCCATTCAAACGACTACCCATTGGAACAAGCGATGCCCATCTTAAAGTTTCCCGCAGAACGGCGTCAATGTATTTCAAGGACTGCGCGTCGCTGAAATTCGGGAGGCTTTCCCTCCCAACTACTTGATCTATCATTGCCTGCGCACGGCTCTGGACTTCCGGAAACAGAATCAATGCCATTATAAGCGTAGTTAGAGTTGACCGAGTCTGCAGTGATGATCAGTGGTCAGCAGTTAGGTATGCAAACGGACATGACCCACTGTGTCTATGCCAGCTTTGCAGAGTGAAATGATTCGTTATGTATGGGATGACATAATAATCTCTTACCCAGAAAATTCGACGTTGCGCAATCCCTTATATTCCGTTCATACGTCTCACGATCTTTAGTTGGGGCCTCATCCTTTAAAAGCTGTGCGACCATCGAATCATTTTCAATATTCTTCGCCTGTCACCTGTGCTCAATATGTGGAGATGACAAGTGGATTCGATACACACCAAGCACTCTTTGACAAATTGAAACGGTGCCTCTCGGACTTTGGGGGATAGTTCTTTGCAACGCTCCGCCAGCCGGTGGAGTTCTGCGCCGGGAAACCAGGGTGGGAGATGAAGAACTAGACAAAGTCGAACAGAAAGACAGGAAGGTCCAAAACATGACCTACGTTGGGGGAAGATATTGAGCAACATCGCTCTTTCGGGCGTCGTGAGAGTAGTAATTTTCAACATCTCATCAAGTGGCCCTAAAAATGGATCGTCATTGGGAAGTACGTTGTACCCATATGTAATGGACATGATGATTGATGCCGCATACCTACAAAAGAAATGATGACAGCATCATGAATCAGAGTATATACGCACGTTCTCAGGTGATCGCTGAAGTCTTCCGGAGAATGTAGCAAACGCTCCAGTAATCCTCGTGCTTTCTCAGTCACAGGGCCGTGGTACTTGCGCATAGTTGAACTGTTAAGAGTCTGATGGAATATCTTTCGGTGGGATCTCCAAATCTCGCTGCTGCTGGACAGGTGTCCCGTGTTAAAATCCACGCCAAAGCTATAGCGATTACGTTTGTCGGATCGCACTGAATGGATAGATCAGTATAATCGCTCACAGTTTGGAGGTGCGTATCACTGGACGGTCGGAGTAGATGATCGAACGTTGGTCGAGCAGCACTTTCGCAACCCTCTCTGAGTTGATAATGACATAGGTTTGGCCCAATAATGTGCATGAGACAATTTCGCCTCGAGCTCCAAGTGAGGAACAATGTAGGAGACCCTGGTAGCGGCGTTACGCACCATACGATTTCTTCCATTCTGTATAAGTAAGCCATGGTTCGCGCCGGTTGAGTGCGAGTGCACTTCCGAGAAAGGGGTAGCCTCTCGGTCCCGGCGGAAGAGGAAGTCGATGTGGGCCCAACCTTTGCCTGAAAAAACACCAAAGAAGTACGAAAAGAACAACGGAGGTGAGTGTGTAGGAGTAAGCGTTGAGGTGGTCCATGTCTGTTCTATGCCAGATGGAAGCTTCGAAAGGGTCTCCCCATTTCTCGTTTCCATTTTTGGTACGCAAAGTCACCAACTCGTACTGGTACAACTACCGTTTCAATGTTCAATGAATTGACACTCACTCTCAGTCTTAATCGATGTTCGAGCACTCGCCTTGTCAAAGCACCTTGCTGAGAAGTTTGTCCACTATGTTCTCGTCAACCAGATATTTGACACCGACGAGCTCGCAGGACCCTAAGCCGTTCAATTCCATGACGGAAAAATGTTGGAAAATGATTATTCATATCGACTTCGTAGTATTGGATAGGCAACCGACTGAATTGACTCTCATCTACCTGCTAGTATGGTCTGAGACAGGTGCATCAGCGGCGTAATGTTGCAGCTTCCCAGTGCCATTCAGGGCTAACTGTCATAGCTATATGTCTGTGATAGGAAGGCTACGAGAAACGATGTCAGAGAATGAAAGGAAGTAAAGAAGAACGAACACTAGAGGGAAAATGGCAGCAATGGCAAAGTACACAAAGTAATCGGGTCACCGTCTCTTGGCCGCGGGCTCATCAAGGAAATCATCCGCGACTTTCCTCTTCACCCCAAATCCGAAAGCAACCCTTGTCCTCTCTCCCGTGACCGGAGTGTTGCTCTGAGATGGAGTGTCCACAGCTGAGGAAATACGCGAGAAACCAGGCTTCATAGGAGCAGGTGACCCAGAGCCATTCGTTTGCACGATAGATGAGAAGCCGGAAGGCACGGGACTCGCGTTGACAGAACCATTTGGTTGAGGGGCAGGCAACGTAATAAATCCCGAACCCGGAGATTGAGGAGCAGTAGCTTTCCCAGCCTCCTTTTTCTTACTCTTCGTTTTCTCCGTCTTGCCCTTTGACAATGGCTGAGGATCGAGGAACTCGGATGCTTGGGGTACAGCACTGAAGACATAAGAATTAACCCAACCGTGCCATCCTGGAAAATAGAAGTCGCACCCTCTGTTTCCGACAGACAATACAAAATGGGCTTGCCCAGTCTTCTCTTGTCGAATTTGAAACGCTCTGTTCATGCTTAGGGGAGTGTCACCACTAGCCATCGCCTCCTTCTTTTTCTCTTCTGCGATCTTCTTTAAGCGTTTTTCAGTCTTCATCTTCCCGGAGCCTTTGCCGTGGAACTTATGGGACAACGCTTTCCAAGCTTCCTTGGGAGAGAGGCTGCGGCCAAATTCGTCATAGTAAACAATATTAATGTCAGGCTTGTAATTCTTGAATAGATCGAGGCTGGCACGGGCATCTTGCTGCTCCCGCACCCGGTTCTCGTACTCTCGGGTAGCTTGATCCTTGTTGCCGCCACGAGCCTGTAATCTGTCAAGTTCTCGCTGAGCCAACATACGTCGATAATCCGCAAGCCAGAGATCGCGTTGTCGTTGAACTTTCTCACGTTCAGCTTGGTCGGCCTTTGGTTGCGCCAGCAGACCTTGCTGACGGAGTAGAGACAATGTGTTGGCCATCCCTGAACCATAGGTAGCCTCACTAGACGTTCCAACTGCTGCGTCACCCTCGCCATTCTCCACAGCAGCAAGTTCTTCTGCTTCGGTATCTTTGATAGCTTGTTCGATCGCCTCTAGCATTTCTTCTTCATCCTCCTCTTTCACCACTACCTCGCCTGCTTCAATTTCGTCCAGAGCCTCATCTCTTGACATTGACACATCTCGAGACAGCGATCCGACCTTGGGAGGCGGCGCCACGGGAAGTTCGGCAGGCTCGACTTTGACTGCTGTAGGGTGGTACGAAATAGCGCGAACGAATTCAGAAGTATCATCGAACGTCAGACCAGATTCTGTGGTCTCTTCCTTCTCCTCTTCCTTGACGACGTCATCAGCGACGGACGGATGCTCTTGAGTTCGGTCCGCAACAACTTGAGAAGAGATTAAAACAGATCACACGTATGGACAACCATGAACATACTTTTACGTGCGACTTCCTCGGGAGACAGCTTCTTAGCCTTATGAATCTTGGCTCTTCTTTCGCGAGCGAGAGCAGCTTGTAGCTCATCGTCATCCACAAAATTGGCATCTAACTCACGTATCCTAGGAACAATGGTTGTCTCATCCACATCCATCCGATCCACATCGTTGACACCAAGCATCTCGTCGTCAATAGGAGCCCTCCGGGAAGAGCGCTTCTTTTTGGTCTGGGGGATACGTGTAAAATTAACAATTGCATGTTTGTGGTATTGAAAACTTTACCTTCGGTTTCTTAAATCCTGCATCTCCCTCACGCAGGTAATCATGTATTTCCAGGTTTTCTGCAACACATATGTCAGGACGACCGGAAGCAATGACGAGGTACGCACAACTCACTACTGTAATCTATTGTCAACAAGGCACGGTTTACAGACACAGAAGCCTCTTCTATTCCGCGTCGCTCGATGGCCACGGACTTGACTGAGCTGCCCAACCGGAAACCCTGTGACACTCATAAACCATACGCTCATAACAAATTCCAGAATGACTCACGGTTTCGTGAAAACTATCCAACACCTCGTCATACTTTGCTAGAACGGAACGCTTCATGCCTTGCTTTCCTTCCTCAAACTCATCATCATCATAACCAGTATAGTCCTGGCGCTTGATCTTGAGCTCCTGATTTTTCCTAATGCGCTCCTCTTCAACCATTTCCACATTTTGAAGCTCATCCTCTAGGAGCACCCATGAGAAAAGGTAGAAAGAGAACGGAAAACGAAGCTACCTTCGTTGTCGAGAATGCGACTGTCTTTCAACGTAAGTACGCGGGCATCGCCATCCGCTAGCTCGTTGAAGTCGTGGCTAACCTTCAAACCTTCAAGATCCCCTGAAACGTAGTGAAAAATGGAATGGAAGTAAGTCCACAGGGAACTACACACTTTCAGTGTATTCCACTCCTTGAAATATCTTGTCCATGCTTTCGAGCTCCAATTGCCGCCTACGCGCCAGCTCCTTTTCACGCTTCTTCGCTTTCTTGATCCACTTGAGGGTATCCTCTGCTTCGCCATCGGGATCACCGAGAGTTGCACCGGTTAGGGAAGCGTTGAGCTCTCGTCGATTCCTCACCCTGGGTTGGGAGTGTGCTTGAGAGGAAAGTGAGACGATGATGGGTAATTACTCACTTGGCAATTCTGTCATGAATATTCCTAAAAAAATGGGAGCGGACATCAGAAATGTAATCTCACGCCAGCAAGGAAAGATGGAATTACTTTGACTCTCGTTCCTTTGCCTCCCGCTCGCGCTGCCGAGCATAGTTCTCTTCTGCCTGTTTATCAGCATCATGTTCCGGTTCAGCATCTTCCGTAAGTGGTTTGAGGCCGAGAGATATGCGAATTTTGTTGGTCTCTTCAAGTGAGATGCTCTCTTCCATGGACATGATGGGCGGTAGTTGTCAAAGATGTGGTCGATTAGTCAGCCAATGTTTCATACAAACATTACGTAAGATATCCTTTTTCGACTTGAACTACGATCCCTCGCTAGCGTTTACTTACTCTCTCTCTCAGTGGCACGCCGTGAGTTCCGGTATGTGTTGGTGTGGATACACCGTAATATGCTGTACTTTTGCAGATGTGGCTCCATGCCAAAGATACAAGGAGCTTTTAGTATAGCTCATGACCTCTGTGATGAATATTTTCAGGCAGGTAACTCCCGCTTTGCATATTTAAGAAGTGTATGTTTACAGGGAACAAGTATGCCACTGCCTTTCAATCCAGTGCTTGCTCGGGGCCCATGATAAGGTGCGACACAAGATAGTAAATATATGAATCAGTGGAGTAGATGCCTTTTAAAAAATCAACAACTATAGCCCCATATGCTTATTCTTGCATATCCGCATCTTCAAGTGTTTCGCTAAAGGAAAAGCACATTCAATCATGTGCTGGACATTTCTTCTGCCGTTGCGGGATCTTGAGGATTCCACCCACAGGAATTCCTACGGCTTGCAGAGTCGTGGCGGCAGCTTTGGTTGTAACACTCCAGTCCTGCACTGTACACGTTGCATTTTGGCATTGTGTGCAGTTATCTCGGTCATCATGTCGGGTGGCATACGTTGTTGCAAGTTCAACGTGACCTCTTCATGAGCCAATGCTTCTCTCAATAACCATTTGTCGTCTCGACTGGCAGTTGACAGAAGAGCCGCTCATGCGTCACGCATCCTGTAGATTGTGCACCATGCACTGTCATAGACACTCGACCTCCCCACAAACCTCGGTGGTCATAGCTGGGATTGGTCATGTAGATTCCGCGGAAACACGCTCAGCATTGGTCTCGCTTTCCACGCTTTTTTCTCTGCGGCTGGATATGCCCTTCCATGCAGCTTTTCCACTGCGCAATCCCGTCGTTTACCCGTCTCGGATCCGCTATCAATGGATTCTACCTCTTGGATCACACTCCTTCTTTTGGGCTTTTGAAGGGTCATGTTAACTCTTTCGATTAATCGCGACGTATACTTCTTTTCAGACTTTTATATGATCCTGTTCCTAAGTCAGGACCTCGCCCAGTGACCTTCCGCCTTCGACGCCAGATGGCACTCCACGTTGCTTAGCCACATCGGCTGTAGGTAACGATAATGGCACCACTGGCCACTCATCTTCTGCTAGTCAGTCTTGACAGCTTGGAGGACGTTCCGTCGGCGTCGAGCGCAGGCAGACCGGGAGGCCGTTGGCAGAGTATCTGGTAAATCGATCCGACGCCTGGCTGTGTTTGATTCAACGAGGTACCCAAAAAGCGTGCCTAGTTTACCCAGGAAAGCAGGACATTCCATTCGGTACGCAAAGTTGTTGTCTACTTTGTCATTTTTCACCACATTCGCCCTGCCGGACTGGCAGAACTGTTGCCCAACTTATACGGTACAATATCCATTTAATGTTTGCGGACTGCTCCTTGTCAAACATGGATCGACGACCACACAGACACTCTGGCATTTGTCCATGGCTCCATTACAATCCTTGAGAAACAAGTACCTATACATGACCCGACGAGAAAACGAAAAGGAGAGATAATCCGACGCGCACATCGCCAACCTCGTCACCTCCTGGATTATGGCAGAGCCCTACTGGGACCGGGGGTCGGGCCTGGCTCCAGTGTATCCCTCTGCTCGGGACAGAAGTGAAGCGAAAGTGCTTCGAGCCAGTCCTTTGGGGAATGCTCATCAGTTGTAAGAGCGAGAACACTTCGGGCACCAACGCCAACCCGCGTCGGCGTCGAGTCGTATAGAGCCAGTAAACATCCCTCGCTCTTCCTTCGTGTTCTCGGGGACACGGCAGCCTTGGGAACGCCGAGACCGATACCAGTGCCTACCCCGCCGTTGCGATGTGCAATGCGGTCCCTGAGTCGACCCAGTGGTACCTCGTCTTCGTCCTCGTCCTCGGTCGCGGAGTCGCCCAAGGGAGGGCTGAGCGCAGAAATCGGCGAGGGAACACGTGCGTCGGCGTCGTACCACTCGCGCGCAGGCAGGTCGGTGTGCGAATAGGAGCGAGAGTACCCATGCGCGCGTGTAGCGCGGTCAGACTTACCGGGAACACGGCCCGCATGGCGACGCCATGCATATGCGTCAGGGTAGTGGAATTGCGGATAAGGCTGATTCTTGGGTCGCGCTACTTGCACTTGCGTCCGATGGAATTCGCGAGTTAGCTCGGGCAAGGGTAAGGTCCCAGGGGTGGGTCCGTTGGAGTGGTTGACAATTAAGCTTGCACTGGAGGACGTGCTCGAATTGGAGGTATCATCGTACGGGTGTATGGAATTCCGGGATCGCGATATGAGCGCGTGCGAGATGTCACTCAATGCGGAGGGGTCCACAATCGACTGTGTGGGATGATCGAAGAGATTGAATGCTGGATCGGGTACAGGGTTGTCATTCTTGCATGGCGTGCTCGTCCAGATCTGTACCGGACTCCAATGTCCAAGAGGTGGGGAACCCATGGGCCCAACCATCGGCTCGGCTTCCGTGTTGATCGACATCTTGAGAGGACTTCCAGTGAGTCTGGGTTTTCCGACGACATTGACCGGCCAGGATTCGGTGTAAGGACAATCTGCGGCGGTTGGTATCGGGGCGAGGTAACACCTGTCTGGTGGAGTAAGGGGCAAGGTGGACAATGAGCCTGTGTGCGTGGTAAGCGAGGATGTATCAGGCGTTCCTTCAGGGAAACCTGTCGCGCCGGTGGGTCCCGCGACGGCAACTGCGACGGCAAAACCAAGTTCGGGGTCGTGTGGCTCGAGCTTTGGGGATGTCCTCTGCGGGCCACTGGGGAGAGAGGCGGTCGTGTTCTCGCCGTGCCCAGGGAGGAGGGTGGATGCGACGGAGCGAGACCGGGTGCTCAGTGCACGCTGTGGGAGTGTGATGGACCGCTGTGTGAGCAGGATCGGCCTCAGGTGGGTGTGTGCACGAGCGAGGGCGTCCTTTGGCGTGCGGTTGACTCTTGGGAGGGCAAATGGGTCTGCAGAGCGACGACGGAAAGAAAAGAGGGCGAGTAGGGAGCGGACGAGTGTCAAGATGAACGACCAGACATTGTCAAGGAACGCGAAAAGGCGTTGGACGACGGAAATCGACATCTTTGCTGCTGCACTCACGAGTCAAGGACAGTGGTGGTGGTGGTGGTGGTGGTGGTGGTGGTGGTGGTGGTAGAGAACAAGGAGAACGCTGTATTTCAATGCCTCTCGCTGCGGCTGACCGGCGGCTGACATGGAAATCCCCTCTGCGCCATCGACAGCCCTCACAGAGTCCTACTCCTACCACTCACCGACACCCACCGCCCTGGGCCCATACATCCTCGGTGTCGACGAGGCTGGCCGTGGACCAGTCCTGGGACCGCTCGTGTATGGCGTTGCCTACTGCCCAGGTACTTGGAAGGACGACCTCGATCAGCTGGGTTTCGCTGGTGAGCGTCCTGCTTTTCTGGCGCGGATCATACGCATAACAGCACGACCAAAGACTCCAAGACTCTGACACCGGAAAAGAGAGCAGAACTGCTGGGCGTGCTCAATGCCGACCCTGTCAACTTGGGCTGGTCCGTTCGCGTCATTAGGTGTGAAGCACACGCTCTACGACGACCGTGACTCATTTGCCTGTCCAGTCCGCAGGCGATATCAAGAGGCATGCTTAGAACACCACCAACGAATCTGAACAAACAGTCACAGGATGCCACCATCCAGCTCATTCGCGACGTACTTCAACGCGGAATACAGCTTTCAGACGTGACCAACTCTCCCCTCTCATTAGTTACCGAGACTGAACACGTTCCATAGGTGTACGTTGATGCGCTTGGAAACACATCATCTTACGAGGCATACCTGTCCTCCATCTTCTCAGGCATCAACTTTACTGTGACAACCAAAGCGGATTCAAAATTCAAGATCGTTGGCGCGGCGAGTGTGGCTGCCAAAGTTACTCGCGATGCCTGTATCGAGGGTTGGTGTTTTGAAGAGCTCGATGGCGACGATCCAAACGAGGATGACCTCAAAGGATTTGGAAGGGAGTTTGGGAGCGGGTATCCCTCAGGTTAGTCGTTCCGTTGCAGAGAATTGCAACGAGTGAACCTGTTTCTGCATCTAGATCCAAAGACAAGGGCTTGGGTTGAAAACTCTCTTGAGAAAACATTTGGATTTCCCTCTGTGGCAAGGTTCTCATGGACTACTGTCAAGGTTTTACTCGAAAAGTCGGCGCATCAGATCAAGTGGTGTGTTTCACCATTTTTGCTTCTGTTCCTTACAGACCGACTGGCTGCAGGACGGACGAAGGGCAAGATGCACTCGTGATGGCGTTTAACAGCAGCCAGGGTAGAGACAAGGACAGAACTCTTGTCACTCGAGATTTATGTCTTCGGAGCGTAGGTACGCTATGACGTGCACATACACGGACCAATACATTACAGTTCTACGGAACCCTTTCCACGCTCACATTTCGGTTAGTAGGCACCAGATTGCGACAGAGCGAATTCTGCGCGTTTGTAGGCTGTGAAAAAGTGAGTGAAGACGATGATGTGCAATATTGTGTTTACACTCACCGTCGTGTTTGGCACGTTGCCTGTCGAGTGTGTCCAAACCTTTTGTCTCAAAGACATGGTCGACGAAACCACCGGTGAATCCGGCTCTACGGTGAATGTGAGACACGTCTAGCTCGTTTGCGATGGATGTCGCACAGCAATTCGATGGCCTTTTGGTGGCTGACAGGCTTTCCATATGCCTTGAGGTGATTTTCGTATGCCTTTGCAGCCTAGTAATGTGGGTGAGCGGCAGTGCTGGAAGTGGGCGAGGTCCGACATGCCTCGTATGAAGCTGCAGCAGCGATGGCTTCATGAGAGAGTTTGGCGTGGTGGCCAGTGACCTGGAACACGTTTGGCTGGTCATCGCCCCTCTCAAGCAGTTCATACCTCGCTGTGGGCCTGAGCCTCGTATGAATCGTTGGAGAACCACATGCTGGTACAAGTACAAGACTGGTCTCCTATCGTCGGCGCCCCTCTCACTGCTAAATAGCCCCTAGTGCTACCGTGTGAATCTATCATATCTCGATGTCTCCAGCCATCACCATTCGCAAGCGTCCCCGCGAAGAGGCAGTCATCACACAGCGCAAGTTCTTCAAAAAGACGACCAGAGGAAAAGTCATCAAAGGTTGGCAACAATGAGTCTAGAAAGTCTTACAACTGAACGTCCATCAGTCATTCGAGAACGATACTTGCGCGATGACATTTACTGTGGTATCGTCGCTTGTCGCATCTGCACTCGCGCTCTCAATCCAGTCCTACCCGCTGGTGGTGATACGACGCACAAGCAATTCAACATGGGCCATTATGTACTCCCAGATACCAACATCTTCTTGTCTCAGGTCAGAGCCTTTACACTCGTCCTGGCCACACCTCATTCGATCTAGATGGATCTGATGGAGTCACCAGCTTTTACTCCGCCTATCATTCTCCTTCAGACCGTCCTAGAAGAAGTCCGACACAGGTCTCTCCCTTTGTACAATCGTCTCAAGGTACTTGTCAAGGCAGATGACAAGAAGATCTGGGTCTTTTACAACGAATTCCGTTCGTCTGTATCGGTTTATTCTCTCCCTTGCTACCATTTACCTTTCTTAGGGAAACTGCCGTTGTGACCGAGGAAAATGAGACGCCTAATGATCGAAACGACAGAGGTACGGTCAGAGTCACCTCCGAAACAGTCTATGAGTTTGACTGTCTGCAGGTATCCGGAGGGGTGCAGAGTGGTACAACACGCACATCGCGTTCGCTTGTCCTCCCGTTCGTGGTCAAACACGCAGTATTTCTCGGGTCATCCTTCTCACAGATGACGCTGCCAACCGACAAAAAGCCGAGGCCGAAAATATACCCACTGTTTCAAGTAGGCCCTGTCCTCCTCCTATCTTCAGGTTTCCGCTCATCCTAACGAAAGTCCGTAAATATGTCGAGGGAATGCGGGAAGCTGAAAAACTTTTAGATTTGCTTTCTGCTACCGGCACTGATGGTGTTCAACAAACTAGAGCATCGACAACCACTCGCATCGCTCTCTATGCCAATGTATTCTCAGTGTTGGTTTCCTGCCATTGGTACTCTCGTTGACGCTACATCTAGTACTTTCCTACCGCCACTCTCTTGGCTGGTGTTAAAGCGGGACAATTGCATCAAGGCCACTTTAATGCCAACCAATACAATTATTTGGAGGTGTGCCGTTGTATCTTTTACTTCACCCTGCCGGTAAACACCCATTCTTTAGGGGTCCGTATCAGTCCCAGCTTTCACAAAACCTGTCCTTTTGATTGGTAGAGAAAACATGAATCGCGCTGTTCACGGGGATGTTGTCGCCGTTGAAATCTTTGACGAGTGTGAATGGAAAGCCCCAACTGACGAAGTGGTCGACCAGGAGGGTGTGTGTTCTACCCAGACAGTCTTGTCCAGGATTCCGACGGTTACTTCCAGCCATGCTCAAAAATGATAACGCAGAGGATTCGGAAGATGAATCCGATAGTGACGAATTCAAACTTCGCGAAGAAGCGAGAGCACTCAGATCAGTCCACACCAGGAAAAGTTTTGCTGAGAGGCAACCCACTGGACGGGTCGTCGGAGTTGTCAAACGCAACTGGAGAGCGTATGTCGCTAGTATTACCTATGCTTTCGTTTCTTATCATCATCTAGTTACGTGTGTCATCTCGATACTGCGTCTCTTCCATCTATGGCTTCAACCTCGCTCTCCACCCAGACAGTCTTCGCTGCCCCGCTTTCCCGATTACTTCCCCGCATCCGACTTAGGACCCGTCAAGTCCCTACTCTTCTAGGACAAAAGATTCTCGTTTCCATTGACCGATGGGATGCACATTCACGTTATCCTGAGGGTCATTTGGTGCGTGCGCTTGGAAAAGCAGAGGAGAAGGAAACGGAGCAAGAGAGCTTGCTTCTGGAGTTTGAAGTGCCTTACCGGCCCTTTGGGAAGGCTATCTTGGATTGTTTGCCTCCTGAAGGAGACCAGTGGGTTGTCCCGCCAAAGGACTCGACTGATCCAATATGGAGGGATAGGGTAGATTTGAGAGATCTGGACATATGTAGTATCGACCCGCCAGGTGAGTGTTGGGACAAGGATCTTTCGAGTTTATCAACGCGTCATTTGTGATGCAGGATGTCAAGATATTGACGACGCCCTGCATGCTCGTCGCCTTCCCAATGGCCACATAGAAGCTGGTGTCCGTGAGTATTGTTGAACTGTATCTGTCAACGAATCTGAGGATCGTTCTTAGACATTGCGGACGTGTCTCATTTCGTACACCCTGACACCGCCATGGATAGTGAAGCTGCGTCACGCGGGACGACTGTATACCTTGTAGACAAGCGTATTGACATGCTGCCAGCTCTTTTGGGTACAAATCTCTGCTCTCTTCGACCACACGTAGAAAGGTTGGCATTCAGTGTAATTTGGGTAAGTCTCTCCGATGGACACACGACAGTTGACTGATGGCAACTTAGCAACTCACAGAGGATGCAGAGATCACCAGCGTCAAGTTCGTGAAGTCTGTTATTGCTTCGAAAGCGGCCTTTGAGTACGAAGAGGCACAGATACGCAAGGATGATCCGTAAGCAGTATCTTTGGCATACAATGTGCCCCACACTCAACTCGGACTCACAAGCAATCGCACTGATTCGATCACGCAATCCATCCGCCTTCTCAACTCCCTCGCCATCAAGTTAAAAGCACAGCGTATGGCGGCTGGCGCGTTGAATCTTGCATCTCCTGAAGTGAAGATCAATCTTGGATCTGCCGAGTCCTCAGATCCTATCGATGTCGAACAAAAGGAATTACGGGAGACCAACAGTCTGGTGGAAGAATTCATGTTGCTCGCCAACGTAAGTGTAGCCAAGAAAATCGACGAGGTATTTCCGCAGACTGCCGTACTGAGGTGCGTAGTGTTGTTCCGTTCTTTCATTGGCGATGGGTCTGAACTTTTCTTTTCCTTGGCAAGACGCCACTTACCACCCCCAAAAACAAATTTTGAGAAGCTCCAGGACGTACTTTCGAAACAAAAGGGATTCAAGCTTGATGTGTCGAGCTCGGGAGCGCTCGCGGCCTCGCTGGATAAATGTGTCGTGCGTGCCTAGTCTTCACAGCCCTCCATTAACCCCAACATGATCAATCTAGGATCCGTCAGCACCAGCGTTCAATACACTCGTTCGTATCATGGCGACAAGATGCATGCTCCCCGCCGAGTATTTCTGTTCTGGAAGTGTTTCTAGAGATACATTCGGCCATTACGGTCTCGCTAGCCCAATTTATACGCATTTTACAAGTCCAATTAGGAGATATGCCGGTACGCACACAGTTGACTCTAGGGCGTTAATGACAATCAGCTATTACATCACAGATGTCCTTGCACATCGTCAACTCGCCGCTGCCATCTCATACACCCCTCTCCACGCCTCACTTCACTCGAAATCCAACGTCGAACGTATCATGGACGTGATTAATCGGCGACACCGCATGGCACAGATGGCAGGACGCGCCAGCGTCGAGTTTTACGTTGGCCTAGCGCTGAAACGCCGTGCAGAGGCCAATGTGCAGTCGGGACAGGGCATCACCGAAGACGCGTTCGTCATCCGGACGTTTCGGAATGGCGTGGGGGTGTTTGTGTTCCAGTACGTTTTCCAGGGCTCAGTTAGTGGGACAAGCCGTGCTCACGTTTCGTGGTTGTTTTATCTAGACTTGGACTGGAGGGCCTCGTCACATTTAAACGTGACGTTCAATTCGATGCGGACAATTATACGGTCATGGTGCCAACACAGCTGAGCGGGTCCGCGTCGGTGGCAATATCAGTGTTTGATAAGGTCAAGGTCAGGATTGATGTAGAGAAGGACAAGAACACGCAACGCGGACGCGTGAAGATGACGCTCGTGAGCCCTGTTGATTCACGAGAGCTGTAGAATGGTCTGAGATGTTTCATTATTGGGAATGCACCGACTGAATCTGGCCTCGATGACCCTACGGTACGATATCGCACAAGCGATATTGCAACAAGAAAACATGGCAATACATTAGTGAACAGCAACCTTCTTAGGACAAAGAAATACACTGGGACCCTGAACGACGTGTTAATTACCGGGCCAGTCTGGTAGTCCCCTCACTGCCGCATTACACGACTCCCGTACGCGTCGCTTGCTCGCGAGATCACTCGAATGTCGATAGCTGTTGAACACCTCGTGCAACTGAATGGTCGATGCTGCGACAGTGTCTAATGAAAAGGATCAAGTAACATCGAAACCTGAGATTATGCGACGTACCGAAATGATCGTCCGCATCCTTGAGCACCTGCAAAACGCCGACATGAGTACCCACCTTACAGACGCATGCTCATACTAATTCATACCTGCTTCCAACCTTCGAGTTGACTATTAAACCCAAACGCTGGGTCAGGGCCAAACAACCCCACATCGACGTTGCCCCCGTACTGCCGCACGATGCGCTCGGCCTCCTGCTTGCGCACGGACCATGCCTCCTTGAGCGCGTCACAAGCACCAAGGAGTTGTTTCCAGGTGTATGTGTCCCACGCTTCGAGCTCTAATTTGTGAGTGCGGATGAGGTCGCGTGGGTGGGACACGCCTGTGGGACCTGTGCCAGAGGTGCCTTGGTTGACGTGAGAAGGGGACGGAGTCTGGGCCAGGGCATGCTGGGCAAAGGGATCGAATTCGGAGAGGAAGCTGGGGGGGTTGGTCGCCTGTGGAGGGTAAGGGCCAGAGTATGGGTAGCCAGGTGAAGTGGGGTATTGCTGAGGCAATTGGTGCGCAAAACCGGTCGTGGATTGGAAAGCACCTACACCAGTGGGTTGGGGACCCACATGCCTGCCAAACGTCAGAGAGAGCGAAGTGATGGACCAAGTATACGGTAGACGTACCCTTGTGCTTGGTACTGAGATGAAAATGCAGAAGATGCAAACGGGGTCTGTGGCGACATCGCCTGTGGATGGGCCTGATATGGACCACCTGGACTATATTGCTGGGATGTATATTGCTGAAACTGTGGTGGATACTGCTGGGGTGAATGTGGGTACCCATTGGAAGGGAATCCGGGCTGGAAGCTGGACGCATTGATGTCTGGAAAGCGTGCGTGTGCGGTAGAAGGATCTGCTACAAACGGGTTGTTGGACAGCGCAGGTTGTGGGCTTGAGGGGCCGTACTGGTTCGCGTACATGGCGGACGGGACGAGGAGGACATCACTGCCGCAGCCAGGAGATACACTGGATTATGTAACCAATGATCTACCCTTGGTCTACTTCCGTCGTGAACACGAGACACATCCCATCGTCACCAGCGCTCACGACAACAGATCCTTGCAGTCCAAGGGATGCACCAAGGACAGCCTCGTGATGGCCGGTGTGCTCCTTGACCAATGCTCCTGTTCGGACGTCCCACGTCCTCAGCGTTTTGTCTGAGGAAGCCGTAACAATCAAATGGCTCTTTGGTGCCGGGTGAGCTATCACGTTCGTGATCGCATCCTGTAGACACCAATCAGAAGCTCTGTGCATATCATAAAATGAAACAGACCTGATGTCCCAGAGTCGCACGTAGACGCATCGTGCTGACATCCCAAACATACGCCTTGCCATCCGTCCCACCAGTCACCACAACACCAGGGCCATCTGCTGTCCCAGATAGGTCAACGAACTGAACAGCCTCAACGCTCTCTCCTTCAGAGTGCCCCCCAAGAGCCCCCACCACCTCCCCTTTGCTCAGACTCACCACCCGAATGCCCCCAGAGGTCCCCCCTACGACAGCCAATGTCGAAGAGGGGTTCACCGCCAATGAAGTGATGCCTTCCAAGTCGAAGCGAGCGTCTTGTGAGGTAAGTTTGAAAACAGGCGTTGATGAGCGCGGGTCCCAGTAAATGAGTGTTCCGTCCGCACACGCCGTTACTATCCGTTTCCCTGATCCACGATAAGAAGATCACGATCCAGTGAGACCCCTAATGTTGACGTACCATCTGGAGTGAATTCGCCGCACTGCACTGGACCAGTGTGGCCTGCAAATACCTGCATCGTATTTCCCGATGGCACTATCTCAGCAGTGGGCAAAGTGTGAATCCTGTGACTATTCACACTCACATTGCCATAACCACGCCGTGGAGTCGTTTGATCCCGCCAAGAGTACATTTCCCCTTGGATGCCATCGCAACCACTGCGTCTGTCTCAAGATGCGTCAAAAAGTTTGGGAACTGCATACCATGACTTCGTCTGGCCCCTGAAGTTCAGTGAGAAACTCCCAGGTCCGATAGTCCTCCTTTCCGACTCTTCGCCACACTCTGACCTTGCCATCCATACCACCCGTCGCAATCATTTCTCCGTCTGCGCTGAATGCCGTGCTTGACACGCTATCGGTGTGCCCTGTGAGCTTGACCATGACTTCCCCGTCGGTGATGTCCCAAATGTATCCTAGGTCATCCTCGCCACCCGATGCAGCGAAGGGCGCTGTAGGATGGCACGAGACAGCGAATACAGAACCATCATGATTCGGGAAATGCTGAAGGGCATTGTTTTGAATCTCTGTGGGCAGGTCCGCTACGTGGTCGTTGGCCTCGTCCTCGTCGTCCATGGGTGAATCGCCCTCGTCTAGTATTTCCTCGTAGACCTCGTCTTCGCCGATAAAGGCTTCCCCGTCCTCTTCTGCGCTGTAGCCCTGCCCAGATGCCATTTGGTAACTCGGTTGGGTATGAGAAATTACTATGACGCTGACTAAGCCCTCTTATGAGTACTCCACGTCAGAGTTTGCTAGTCCTTCTTCGCTCCACCATGAGGTTTTATTTCTCTCTACTCTTTGCCGGATTATTGGCGGGCGTTTCTGCCTCAAACGTAATTGAACTTGGGCCGGAAAATTTCGACACTGTGGTTGGGAATGGACAGCCTGGTCTCGTGGAGTTGTGAGTCCACATGGTCGTTCAATGACAATCAGTGCTTCAACCCTACCTTGCTTCTAGCTTCGCGCCGTGGTGGTGAGTTTGAACGTGCTCCGTTCGTGCTCTACGTACATGAGCTTAACGTCCGTGGATCGTCAGTGGTCACTGCAAGGTGCACAAGTTGTCTATTGTCATGCCACGCCTGTTTCAATGACGTGTTCTCATTTCAGAACCTCGCTCCAACCTATGAGCAACTTGCAGATGCATTTGCGCATGCAAAGGACAAGGTGGTGATTGCCAAGGTCGATGCTGATGGTGAAGGTCGCCCCCTTGGTCAAAAGTATGGTGTAACTGGCTTCCCAAGTGAGTAATTCGCCCAGTGCATTTTTTCTATATGATTTACCTCGTGGGTTATTTAGCTCTTAAATGGTTTGACGCTCAAGGCAACATCGAGAGCTATGAGGGTGGGCGTGATCTGGATGCCCTCGTTTCATTGTAAGCGAAGGTGCCCCCGCAAACTATAGATGGGTGGTTTCTGATGGACTGTAGTGTTTCGACAAAGACTGGTGTCAAGTCGAACATTAAGCCGCCGCCACCGCCTGCCACGCTGGTCTTGGATGCGCACACATTCGACGATGTCGCATTGGTATGTCATGTAAAAGCACTGCCTGGTTTGTATTTATGGGTGCGCAGGACGAAACAAAAGATGTTCTTGTTACATTCACTGCTCCTTGGTGCGGACACTGCAAGAACCTGAAACCGATTTATGAAGAAGGTGAGCAGACGCTAGTATTTTCGCTTGCTCGTCTTGTATAAACGGTTTCCAGTTGCCAAGAATTTCAAGCTTGAAAGTAATGTGTGTTGTCATTATTGCTCCGCTTTGGGTCATACTGATACCGTGCAGTGTATTGTGGCGAATATAGATGCCGATGCTGCGTTGAATAAAGAGACTGCGGGTCGTTATGGTGTTGCGTCTTATCCCACCATCAAGTTCTTCCCTCGTGGTGGCAGGGATGTTGAGAGTTATGAGGGAGCACGCTCGGAGCAAGCGTTTGTCGACTTCCTTAACGAGCGCTGTGGTACCTACAGAGCTGTGGGTGGTGGCCTGAATGATGAGGTAAGTGATTTTCTTCACGGATTCGGAGTTGAGGTTGATGTTTGTAGGCCGGGCGTTTGGCGGAGCTTGACACGGCCGCACAGAATTTCCTCGCGGCTGCTGGAGGTGCTCGTGAAGTGATCCACAAGGAAGCCAAAGCCTTGTCAGAGTCCCTTGGTGCCACTTCCAAGCATTACCTGCGTGTGATGGAGAAAATAATGAGTGCAGGCGATGAATACATCGAAAAGGAGTCTCGACGGTGAGCCGATGACTCGGTGGGCTGCATGATCGGTCTGACGTGATGTCTGTGCTGCCAGGCTGGCATCAATTTTGAGCAAGGGTACGCTGTCACTGACAAAGTTGGACGAAATTAAGATCAAGGCCAATATTCTCGGTGCATTCGTCATCCAAAGGTCGGAGACCGTCATTGGTCGGGAAACAGACGAACTGTAACGTGAGGAATATCGCTCCTCCGTAGTTGACGACAACATCTGTTGTTAATCTGAGCTCACTAATAATATGACCTTGCACGCCCATGAAGAATGCTGACACGAGGCTGATGTTCCCGAACACGATGCAGGCACGAGACGACGGCGGTAGATGATTTCAGCCGGAGCTTGACCTCGTGCCCACTTATCGATTGGACAAGGAGCCGGCGTGGGTGTTGATGAACGCGCAATTCAAATTATTAAAGGGTAAGGAAACGATAGCCTTGACGGGTGGCAGCCCACATTGACCACGAACGTCGAGGGTCAACAAACAACGGGGATTTATCGAAACGCACCTCACATTCCAAGCATGCTCGAATCCGACATCGACGAGCCATTTATCCCTTCCCCACCTTCTGATCTCATCGAGTCATCTTCAGACACTCAGCAGACTGTACAGCTCCCTATTAGGGGCAGGCCAGACATGCTAGACTTTCCTCGACCGCTGCGTGCGGTGCGGTACTCGATGCACAAGAAACGCTGGGCACAGACATCCAACTGTGCTAGAGGCATCAAAGAGCCTCTACCATCGTCGCTGCGTCTCGTGACGTGGAACATTGACTTTGCGTCCAAGAACCCTAAACGGCGACTCTCGGGTGCGCTCGAGTACATCCGGCAGGATGTGTTTAAATGCAAGACGACGGGCGAGCGCCCTGAGCCATGCTGTATTTTGCTGCAGGAGGTGTCCATCAATGCGTTCCCGCTCATTCTGACCAACGAATGGGTCCAGCGGAGCTTCCTCATTGTGCCGTCGTCGACGGAGAAATGGCCGCACAGTGCAACGTATGGCAATGTGACGCTCGTCTCGCGGACTGTGCCCGTATGTGGGGCATTCACGATCGATTTCAGCAACTCAGTGATGGGGCGGAACGCGCTGTTTGTGGACGTCAAGTTAGCCGTCCCAGCACCGCGACATGCAGCACGGTTATCTGATGGGATCGTGCAGGTGCGGATTGCCAACACACACTTGGAATCGCTTCCGCAAGGTGCACGGGCGCGGCCGGAACAGTTGCGGCTTATCGCCGAATCGTTGCAAGAGTACGACTTGCATGGTGGAGTGGTGGGTGGTGATATGAATGCGATCGGACCATCAGACGTGGGGATCGTGGAGGAAGTAGGCCTGGCGGATGCATGGGGTGGGTCGGACGAGGACGAAGAGGGGTTCACATGGGGATATCAGCCCGAATGCGAGTATCCCGCTGCGAGGCTGGACAAGGTGTTGTGGGTCGCGCGCGGAGGACTGGAGGTGGAGGAACCCGTGCGGGTGGGTGTCGAGGCCAGGATCGGGTCGGGCGAGTGGATCAGCGACCACTATGGGCTTGTGACAAACGTGCACATCGCCCAGGCTAGTTTGTGATTATAACGAGGTCAGAAAATACGCGAATGATGTAATCAATTTCGGGCGGAGATATAAATATGGAAACGTGCAACGGGTTTTGTCTTTCCTCCGCACTCCCAACTCAACATGAAGACCGCCGCCCTCGTTGCGCTCTTCGTTGCCGGGGCCTTTGCGCAGACCAACCTCACGATCAACACCCCGTCAGTACTTATCATATAGTACAACCTCACCCTCATTCTGGCTTGTCACAGCTCCGAAGTGACCGAGTGTGAACCCACTTTGCTCACATGGGCGAATGGCGTGCGTGAGTGCCAAAAACGCGTTCCGACTCTGTTGACACCGACTCACCTGTGTTTAGCTCCCTACTACGTGGTATGTACGACAGCACGTGGATCATCACAATGATTGATTGCCGGCCGTTGCCGATGATCTATCTCCAGAGGTGGGTGTTTGTCCCCGTAATCCACACTGCACTGACTGCCAAACAGCATCCTTCCTGGTGGTGATCCCAGCGGTACCCCTCTGGAGAGCCTTCCCCAGACCAACTCTACTTCGTATACCTGGGTGTGCGACATTGAAGCTAGTACGCTGTGTCATTCATCCTACTGGTCAACGTCACATGTAACATCCACTAGACACATCCATCGGTTTCACTCTCCGTGACGGCACTGGCGTAATTGCCCAGTCGGCATCTGTCACCGTCCAAGCTGGATGTAGGACACTTATTCCTGACTGATTCTGTGGGTTGACATGGTTTTGCAGCATCTTCATGTTTGGGTTCAGGTTCTGGTACGCGGGAGATTGTTGTCCTGTCGTCCGCGCTGATGTCGTCTGCAGGTTCTAGCGCATCTGGTTCATCCCCTTCTACTGCCGCATCCGGGTCCACAGCTAGCGTCTCCCCCGCTTCGTGAGTCCATCTTCAGTATTTCGATGTGATGGTATTTGACAGTACACTGTTAGCTCCGGCACGTCGACGGGTAGTTCTCCCTCCTCTACTGCATCCAGTACAAGTTCCAATGGCGCGTCTGCTAATATTGCACAATTTGGTGTCGCTGGCGTTGTTGGTGCCATTGTTTATGCCTGCTTCCTCTAATATCTTACATGACCACTTTCTGCAATGGGTTGATACCGATCTTCATTTCCTATATCAAACGCTTGCTGGATTTTCACTCACGCTTTGCTTGCACTTCTTACATTATACGAATCGCTGTCATGGTGAAAGTGCAGTTGAACACTGATCCTCTACATGACATTTTACAGATTTCTATTGCTTTTGACAATGTTTTCCTTTGACAAGTTCTGCCTGTTGTGTTTGTTGTTACTATACCACGAATGTATGATCTTACGAGCCAAAAGCTTTTCCAGGCAAGGCATGAGCGATGTTGGACCAAAGAACAACTCACGACGATGCAAACCCGAGCGAACGTACATTGCATAGGTCGGGAAGCACTTGAGCATGTCTGAGATATTTGACATTTATCTTTCCTACTGGGAATGAGCCTCATCTCTAACCCACACCTCCACTTCGTTGCACAAGCAATAAAAATCGCCCCATCCTTTTCCGTCCATGATAATACGATGCGAAGGGTCGAAAAGGCCACGAAACTTAGCACCCCTGCCATTCTAGAATAAAAACAAACGATAGTTGAATTTCAACGGAATCGCACATCAGGCGAGACCCACCACGCCGACATTCATTCGAACCACCCGAGAAATCGTTCTTCTGTCCAGGTTCACGATACATCAACAGGACCGTCCCACAACTATTAATCGGAACCCACTCTTGATTGAGCGACTCGTTGCTCATGACTACGACGCATCCTGGATGCTTCGAATCGCCCATCCGAACGAATCCGATGCAGTTGCGATGAAGAAAATAATCTTGTGACAACCCATGTGCGAACATTTTACGAGCCACAAGCAGTGTGCTGATCTTTTCCGAGGTTGCTTCGTCAAAGCATTCGTGATTCGGGTAAAGGTCACCATAAAATACGCAACTGAAAAGGAAGGGTAAAGTCCACGAGAGTAGATGATCATCTGTGTTTTGACAAGGACACCACGTACGGAAATCCATCACATCGTAACAAGATGAGTGCGTATGCATGGACCTTGAAGTTTGTGCCTACCTAGGAATAAAAGAGGCAACTGAACAACCAAGGAACATGCAGAAAATTGACAAACAAACCCAGCTTTCCAAGGACTGTCCAATTTGCTGAAATGCCACATTAGTGGGCGTGTACGGCGGTACGACATGTGACTCACAGTGCTGACGGTCAGTTACCATTAACGCAGTCGCGCAGTTTAAGAGAGGGCAATCACTTACTCATGATTATCCACAAATGTAACTGCATCACTCGCTCGAATTGCAACGAGTGAATTATCAAGGATACGTCTGAGGTCATAAGATGATCCTGATTTGCTGGCTTGATAAAAGTTTTCGTGGAGTGGCACATCAAAGAAAGCCAGCTGAGATGGTACGTTAGCCTCCCGTGCAATCTGTACTCATCAAGAACCATACTCGTCCTTGAAACGCTCGGATGTATGGCAGTATCTTGTGCACACTATAACCTATCATCAACAATTATCCCAAAAGTAAAGAAGATACAAACTCGGTGGTCCAACATTCTGCCACAGCAAATAATTTCTCCCTGTTCGGAGCGTCCCGAACTCTTCGAATCTAGTGAAGGCCAAGCTCACGATGGTGTGTAACCGCCAAAATTAAGCAGCTCACAAATTCAAGCAAAAAACTTCGATCTATATGCTTTATGGCATCCAACCTAAATCCTCCTCCACTTGTTGCCTAATAATAAGTGTTAGAGTAAGCGCGAAGATTTTTGAATGCAACTTACATCAAGCACCCATGAGCTCCATGCAAATAGGTCATCCCGCACTGCGGGATGCCGATGATCAATCTTTATTGACAAAGAATTTGGTTAGACAACCGTCAGCAAGATCACTTTCTCATACGAACATCAATTCCAAGGAGATAGTCATAGTTCCCCAATTCAGTGTCGACTTTATTCGACCACCCTTTATGACTTTTGCTCACAATGCGGTAGACACCACTAGTCTGAGTAAGGTCATCCCAGTCAAGGCCTGCCATGCAATGAGGAAACCGAAGTAAGACTTTTCTTACTACAACTAACCTGAGAAGTGTTCGTGGGTCCACTTCATTCCACTGTACTGTTACAATGGTCATTTATCCATGATTATCTCGGGTCAATGACCGTTCACCTTTCCTTGTCGTCCGGGGAAATCGAAGGCTGTCCAACCCTGCCAAAACTGGAGTAATATGCTGATGGGAGAGTACCCACGTACTGTAATTTCACGCTCACGTCCTACAGAACGAAGCCGATTTCGGGGATCTACAGGCACAGCGAGAAATGTTTCTGGCCTGTCAGCACCAAGTTTATGCTAGTGTGTAGAAAGGTAAACGTCTCCCGGCATTGAAAATAATAATAATAATCACATTGAGTACTGCATCTATGATGACACTGATGTTGCTTTGACGTGCTGCGGAACATGCCTTGAGTAAATCCTCCCGGGTGCCCCACCTGGTCGCAATGGTTCCTCTTTGGTCAAACTCTCCGAGGTCCCACTAAAATGCGCCAAATTAGAAGATGTCCAACAGAACTATAAACTCAAGTATACACACAAGGTCATACGCGTCGTAACCTTGTCCATGCTGCCACATCGTCAGGAGTAGGCATGTCAGGAGTAAAGAAACTGTGACCTTGCCAGCCATCGCTTTGTTCGGTGGGGGTAACCAGGCCAGTGTGAACCCAAGCTCCATCAGACGAGGTAACTCTGTTTCGAAATGTTTCCACCAACTCATGTCGGGATGTTGTGCATCCCATGTGAAGAACTGGATCTAGACTCCTGCTATAATAGAGCCAGGTAGTCTTCGAGACACAAGACTGACCATTACAGGGTTCTGAGAATTGTCTGGGCTCAGTCGCATTTGGGGCAACGCAGGACTGATAAAAGTAAGACATAGGCGGTCAACCCAAGATACGGTTGAGTTCATGATCTATGAAATGGTAGTAAGTACTACATTTCAAACTCCGCCTGGTGCTCGAGCCTGAGAAGGCTTACTCTTTTCTTCACCGTTTACCTGGCCGCTCGCATGTCTCTGGTGTTGGATATGCTCTGCATATCGATAGCACACGGGAACTGTGAACACAAATACCAGTTGGCCTATAGCAATGAGTCATTATAATCGCTCTGATCACGAAGGTCTACGTTGAGAAGAGTTTCATGAATTGGCAACAATTTTCCGGGTAGAGTATCATAACCATACTAGTAGCGTAGTATTCGGTCGCACAATATCTTTCAATCTTGAATTCAGAAATATTTTACCCTTTACTCGCCCTTCCCAACCGCCGGGGAACAACATCTGTCTCCTTCATGGGTGAAAGTCGTGTTGGTATACCCAAATCTTGTCCAGTCTGGCACAACATTCACTGTTAGTAATCACACCAAAGCGTCAGAGGAGGGATACCTGTGTTAGGGAATCCCAGTCGAATGTCGATGGCTGAGAACCACCAAATAGGTTGATCTTCCGCTTTTTCTTCTTTGGAACCGCGTCCGCCTCGACGGCCGCAGCATCCTCGGATTCTTCTCTCGGCTGAGCTGATTTGACCTTGGGTTTCTTTTGTAGATCCGGCGAGGCACGTTTTTTCTTTTCCTTAGCCTTTGGATGCGTTTCACTAGCGTCGTTTCCCGGAGAAGTTTTCTTCGGCCGGCCGACTTTGGCTTTTGTCGGCTCCCGTGTCTCAGCCTCTGTATCCTTCTTTTTACCCTTCTTCTTTCCCTTCTGTGCATCCATCATTTCGATATCGCTCCCACGGTTGTCGTCGCGCACTGTCTTCTGTTTGCCTTTCGCTTTCGAACTTCGCTCGGGGGCAACCAACGGAACGGGAGGTGTATCAAGGATCTCGATATCACTGTCCTGAAGCTCAGGAATGGTGTCAATGCGCTTCACGGACCGCGGGGCAGGCTTGCTGGTAGATGGTTTGGATGTAGACGATGGCTTGTCGGACTTGTCTTTCATTTTCATTGTAGAAAGTGGGGAATGGATTTCCTCCGGCTCTTCGTCTGATTGTGTCGGTTGAGGGGGGGGTGCTCTCTTGTTCAATGACTGATAATTTTGAAATGTATGGAAGTTGGAGATGAATGGTAGATTAGTTATAAAAACTTACCTTGGGTTTAGAGGCTGCAGATAATTGTGCTTCGAGTTCTGTGACCTTTTGCTCCAAGGTAGTGACCTGTGCCTGTGCAGAGCTCAGCTGAGTCTCTGCCGTCTCTCGCGCAGTTTTCTGCTCTTCAGCATTCACCTGTGGAATAGTTACTCCGATAAGTTTGGGTCGTAAAAACAATACTCTGCCTTCCACTCGTTCATACACTGCTTGAGCTTCTCAACTCGGTCCTTCTGCTTCTCCAGCTTAGTTTGAAGTACGTCGACATCCCCAGCATGAGCTTCGAACTCGCTAATGCGTCTTGTTGCATCCTTGAGTTCTTGCTCAAGGTCAAGCTTTTTCTTCCTAACTTTTTCGGCATCGGCATCCTCGTCCTTTTTTAAACTTTGCCAGTTGTTGAGTTGCATGCGAAGTTGAGTAGCCTCGTCCTGAACAAGCTCAAGGGAATGCTTGAGGGAGGTAACTTGAGCCTCCAGAGTATCTCGCTCTGTCGTGAGGCGAACGAGCTTGGTGGACGTTGCCGTGGACGTTGCCGTTGCGTCCGCATGAGCTTCTCGAAGGCGTCGAAGATCCTCCTAGAGACGACGGAGACCCCATGAAAAAATAAAATAAAATAAAAAATAAAAACACGACATCGACAAACACACCTCCATTTGTTCACATTGTCTGTGGGCGGCTTGTATTTCCGCAGTTTTTGACTTGACTTGACCAGCGAGCGCTGCAGACCGCGCCTTTAGTTCTTGTGTAGATCTCTCATAGCAATCTTTTGCTTCCACTGCTTCATCTCGGACTTCCTCGACTAGATCGACCTGTGCTTCAAGCTCTGCCTCGCGTGCCTGAAACATTGTGATCTTGTAATCCCTTTGCAACCTTTTCAGTTGCTCTTTCCTCGCCAGATCCTGCATTCTGAGCATAGTGACGCGCTCATCGTGCAACGCACATGCGACGCGATACTGTTGAATTCTATGACACGCCTGCATCGTGTCACAACCCTCTGCCCAAGATTTCCTCTCGTCCATCCATTTCTGGCGTTCACCCATCCATGTCTTGCGGTCCCCCTCCCATGTCCTTCGCTCGGTGGATAGAGCAAGAACGTCAGCGGCAGACTTGAGGAGGTCTTCGTTGAGCTTTTTGACTGTCTGTTCGAAGGAACGATTCTTCTGGACGAGATCATTGATATGCGCAAGCTGCGACGCGGCCATAGCTTCATGAGGAGTGGCGTTTGAGCCAGTGGCAGTCGAGGAAGTAAGTATCGACGTAGTCGCTGTCGAAACGGGAGTAGAACGCAAAGGGGTTGGCGCGCGTTTCGAAGGAACCCCAGAAGTAGACTTTGTTGGTTTGACTGGCGAACGTGTAATCATCCCAAAGCAAAGACGAAAAAGTGTAGCACCTAGAATGTGTCAGTACCTCGTATCCAGGGTCAACGCGCCTGTGTTCAATCTGACGGTGATTCTGGCACTCGACCAGACAATCTCATCAGCAGCTTGGTGAGACAATGTACCCGCTTATGTAATTACACTACACCGGAGCCATATACTCGGACCTGCTCAAGGTCAGCCTCTGACAACTTCATATCAACACCCGCTTCAATCAAACATTAGTTTATGGAACTCACGAGTCAACAGGTGCAAAAAATACCAATGATGTCACGAAGCTTGGTGAAACGTCTACACAGCACTAATTGAGGTGTAAAGGGAAACTAGCTGGCATCCTTGGAAAGAATCCACGCAATCGCAGCTTGTGCCATGCTCGCCCCTTCTTCGCTGCTACTTCTTCCACTCCGCGTGCCCATCTGTACACCCGCAGACCAGTAGGACTCGCAAAGAACATGCCGCTTGACAGTGGTTCCATACGACGAGGTCGTATACTTGTGTGAACCTCGTATTTTCAAGAGATGAGGTATAACTGACCCGGAGAACGCCTCGTTACCAGTCAATTTGACCACGGTTTGTCTGTTGGCCCAGTGATCTTGTGAGTGCGCCACACCAAACATCTTGGATGTCGGAAACATTTCTCATTCCTCTTCGTGATGTAGTAGACTGTAGGAGTACTGCATCGGATAAGCGGCATAAGCTAGTTCGTGATTGCATCATGATTTCTATAGATGTTGTCAATAAATACAAGTTACCTGTTAGATACTCACATTCAAGAATATGTGTAAGTCGAAGTCGCTCCAAGCCCTTTGCGAATATATGTTTGTGACTCACTCCGTGTTGGTTCATGTAACAGTTCTGGTCAGGATTTTGTCGACTGGCAATCCGACCGAGGCTATGGTTTCGACCAACGACGCAGTAAGCCCGCAGAAGCCCGTCATACATGGTTAGCGGACGGACTACCTTCGGAGTCATCACAACAATCTGGTCACGGGGGCAAGTTGAGCCGTTTGATTGCCATTTGGAGAATGATTTCCGAGTAACGATGAAAATATGTCTAGAGGGATTTCGGATCAGGAAGACAGGACAGGAAGACGAACCGACATCAACCGTGAACGCCTGAATCCCAACGCCGTACCTATGCAGCTGCAAGGTTAGAGACGACCAGCTAGTATAGTACTTACGCTGCCTTTATGTGTTCAACAGCTTCATCCTCACCCAAACCCAGTCGCGCCACCCTTTATTTGGTTCTGAGGGTCTGCCGATCGAGGCGGCTTACTGTATGAAACCCTTTTGGCAGACGACCGTATTGCTGGCTCATGGTGGTGGTAAGGAAGGCGGTTATGGGTAACTTGACCAAGACAGCATGCGACAATGTCCAACACACGTCATTGATCGCAAGACTCGTACCATGATCACGCAGGCCCGAAAGATTTGCCAAATGAATGCTGCATTATTTCAAAAGTACATCTTCACGGGCCATGAAGTGAAATAAATCCTTCCTCGGGTCCAATTCTCCCTGTGCGTCTCCGGATGTCTGGGGACATACTCCCCATTCCGCCAACTGCGCGAGGGTCACCATAGAAATGGCCCGGGGGAATAGGATTGAAAGCTGTTGGTTGGTGTTGAGGGTGACGTGGAGACCCGTAGACATAGTTGGGCTGCATGGAAGAGGCAGAGGGATTACGGGTGATACGTGGGGACTCGTGACGAAAGTCCGGAGGCTGCATTGAACCAGGCTGTACTAGGGGAGGTTGGACATGGTCACCCTCTTGGGGACGTTGTTCCTTCAACACGTCGAGAAGCGGGGTGGGGTCATAGTAAAGAATGGACCCAAAGTCGACCTGGAACCTACCAATGCATCAGGTGTCTGTACAGAAACTGCAGCAATTCTACTGACTGCTGGGTTCCTATGTCCCACTGTGGTCCCCTCTGTGCACGAGCACTGGCCAGCAGTGAGTTCCATTCCGAGGCAGCTTCCTGCGGTAAAAATGAGCACTAGTACGCCCCATATATCGGACGGACTAACGATTGATTGGGCCAGGACGCCCATTGGCGGCTCATGGTTATGTTGGTAGCGTACGCGAGGTCGTTGCTTGGCCGACTTGCCTGCATGTTCCTTTCGAACCAGATTTTCGACCGCCAGACTGAATTTGACGCCTATACGTTGTGCGCCGTGCCGTGGAACCTTGAGCACCAGCGTTTTCGCTGTCTTTCCCCGGGCCATCAGCCAGATAGTGTCCTGTGAGTCAACTTCTGCTATTGGAGCGGTCGGAGAACAAGGTGTGCTACCATGCGTGCACTCTCCAGACACACCCTCCGTCAGCTCAAGTTCATCGTCCCCGGCGTTGTTGTCACGCTTCTCCTCAACACCCACCACGTCCTCTTCCGCTTGCTCTCCACACCGCGTACCAGCCCAAGTGACTGGTCAAGGTAGGTCGTGTACTCGTACGGGTCTGCTTTTATTCAGTGAGAGCAGAACGGCTGCACTCTTAGCATCATGTCTTGGCGGGCTCGTAGTTCTCCTCTTTCTTTATGTTTTGTTCGTGCACTGGCTGCGGGGCGTTGAGCCAGATGTGAGTGCCAATCGCTATCTTCCCTCGTCGTCTTCTCACATGTCTTCAAAGTACCATTCGTGGAGGAAATCTGGCATCCTTTCGCGTGTAATCCCAGCTCTAACTGCCGCTACTGTCATTGGTTGGTCACTTCTTTCGATCACACTTGGAAAATGGTCAAGTCTGGGATACTTGAAGGGTACCATTGGCGGTATTTCTTTTATTGTATTGCACCTTTGAGTGTATATTGATGCCGCATATAGCCTCTGGGCTATATGCCCTCGTCTTTGGTTTGATGGGCCTGCTACCCGCTCCGATGATACGTCGGTCATGATCACGATTTCGCCGCTGATTTGCTTCTATCTGCTACATCTGTACCGTTGTTTTCCTAGTGTCGTTTCATAGCGTGGAACCATCAGCAATCTTCTCGACACGTTGAACCTCCGAATCTGGCAAGATAGGCTATCACTTGTATCAGAATCAATGGCCACACGTAAGATGTGTTTCGCATTGGGTTATTTTCAAGACGTCGGGTGTGCTGCCATGTACATTCAACAGGTGGTACGAGTTCCCAACTTTACATTCAATCCACCTTTAAAGATCACAGGAGCCGAAGCATATTCACAGCGCTCTTTTATACAGACGACATCCCACATCTCACGTCATGTCGTCCAGCCCTTTCACCCGCAACGTTCTTCGTGAACGCCCCGAGGCAGACTTTCTTCCCGATACCTTTGTATCGCAGACAGTTTCAAAGGATGTCCTCAAGGCGGGGACGGGTGAGGTCGTTGTTCAAGTGGCTTATATTTCTCTTGATCCCGCTATGCGAGGATGGGTGAGGGATATACGTAGTTATGTTCGTCCTGTCCAGATTGGCGAAGTGATGCGTGCTTTGGGGATTGGAATCGTTGTAGAGGCAGGCGACGGAAGCGTGTTCACCAATGGTGACGCAGTACTCGGCTCATTAGGTGAGTTTGGTCGTTACTATTACGACGTCCTGACTTAGCAAAATTCATTAGGCTGGACCGAATTTGCCGTCATGAAAGACGCAGAGCTCCAGAAAGTAGTGTGAGCTTCAAGGAATGCTAACAGAACATAGTAATCAACGCATTCAAGCCCCCCTCTAGGCACAACGACACTAGACTTTCTTAACACTCTCGGCATGCCCGGTATGACCCGTCGTTTATAGTGTGTCTGGTCTGGTCTTAATTTCTCAACGTCAGGTTTGACTGCTTATTTTGTGAGTAGTCCACCAACTATCGCTCACTCTCGGTGATTTGCGGCTGTCCTATCAGGGTCTTCGTGACATCGGACACTTGAAGGTTGGTGAAACTCTTTTGGTGTCTGGTGCTGCAGGGGCTGTCGGATCGCTCGTCTGCCAACTTGGTAAACGGGCGGGTGCCAGGGTCGTGGCACTCGCTGGGAGCAATGACAAGTGTGCCTGGCTCGAGAAGGACCTCGGTGTCGACCTGGTTTTGAACTACAAGCGTGACACGTTCCAGGAGGACTTTAAGAACACTGTTGGGTATCTCGACGTCTTCTTTGACAATGTCGGTGGAGAGATCTTGGATCTAGCTTTGAAGCAGTTGAACAGGGGAGCCAGGATAGTGTTGTGCGGTGCGTACAGTTTTCTACTCTGCATGAGATCGAACCCGCCCATCAGGCCATTTCAGGTGCTATCTCTGACTACAGTAGGCTAATCGTTGATTGCGTGGGGAATGTACTTATCCATTGTCTAGATGCACCGAAACATCGGGGGCTTCAAAACTACATGAACCTCATTGTATTGAGCGCCAAGATTCAAGGTTTTATCTTGTATGTGCCTTTGCCGCCCATAGTTTATTTGAGACATATTTTGCATAGCTTCGACTATGCGTTGCACTTTCCCGAAGCGATTGCGAACTTAGCTGTTGGCCTTGCGGACGGGTCAATCAAACGAAAGTTCCACATCATCGAAGGCCTAGCTAACGCGCCAAAGGCGCTTGCGTTATTGTATTCCGGAGGCAACACTGGAAAGTTGTGAGTTTGGCCTTCATTCACAACTTCCTAGACACGCAATCCATGATACGGATCAAATAGGGTTGTCCGAGTCTGACAAACCGAACTGCCAAAATTGTACTTTCCGGTCACCGGGGTTGTCTGGAATCTCCTCTACAATAGTACAAGACTCTTAGCAATCTCGGACAAGAAAGAGATGTACTGTAACAATGAAGTCCATGTAGTCCGCGGAAAGGACGTTCACAAGTTATATCGACTACCATTTCTAATACGATTCAAGCAACACTTCCCACTGAGGACCACCAAAATTCCATCTGTTCGTATCTCTGACTAGACGTCCTCGACGGCGATGTCCAATGTTGTATTACCAATTGTCTTTCGATAGAACGAACTCGGAGAACTCGTATCGTCGTATGGCTGAAGCGCCGAGAGATAACCCGGTGGGACAAGCCCATTTTCTTCATGGTACAATTTATGTGCTCGAAGGAATGCAACGTGCTGTGGAGTCAGCGCTACAAACCGACATGTTCCTCAGCTTCTCGCTCTGCAAATCTGAGTGAGAACACAAAGGACGTACTTCGAGATGAAGAATTGAGGAAAAAATCGTAAATAAAAAAGGCGAAAATGGTGGCTGGGATGTTTGTGAGTGCGGCTATCGCACCATATGGACCGCCTGCGGCTTTGGAACCCCAGACCGTCATCGCCATCATACGCCCACCAATGTCACGCGCCGTGTTTGCGGCAACTGAACACGGTTGTCACGATGATCAGCGCGACTGGTCATGATATGAATAAGACACCTACTTGCAGTGGGAGAATACCCCCATACGGCCATGCCACTTGCAGTAAACGTCAGATAATAAGCAGAAGGATTGGGTACAAGGGGTCCGTACTATGTGAATCCGATAACCCAAGGTGCCGCTGCAGGAGGGATGAAGTGGTTGGTTGGATCGAGGCATGAGCATATGGCAAGACCGAGTAAAAGGTCCTTGCATCCAACGTTAAACTGGCTGTGGACATGGTGCACGAACCGCTCACCGTCATAAATTCGTTGAGAAGAACTCGGTACAAGTTTGTACCGGGTAATACATAGAGCGCGAATATGCCTGCCGGGCCCTCAGGGGTAAACATCATTTTGTCATAAAAGCCCTTTTCAGCAAGAACGCCTTCAGCAAGCTAGGACGGTTCAGCCATTTTCCTCGCGGTGCTCATCAGAAAAGAACATACCACGATCGAGTCCTTCCACTGAACGTAAATAAGAAGACACGCCAAAAAGGCGCCAAAAATCTGCGCCAATATATACCTAGGTTCGACATTAGATCCGGCGAGTCCAGAAAGGCGACAAATGGTGACAAGTACGCACATGGCAGCTTTTCGCACAGGAAACCCTTTATATATAACGAGTGAAATGGTGACACTAGGACTGAAGTGACCACCGGAAGCTGCCGCACAGACCGTGATTGCAAGGACAATTCCGATGGCGTAAGCCACACCGACGGTGAAGAGAGCTAGACGGCGGGGTCAGGACCACACTCAGACGACACCGGAGACGTAGACCGACAGCCAATTGGTTGAGATGTGAGGTTGCCTACGATCAAGGCAGCGGTGGATCCGACCCCTGTGGAAGACAATGAACGACACGTTTCTCAAATGAAGGAACTGCGCGAACCCGCGTAGACGTAGAAAATGACGCCAATCTATAAGTCGTTAGTTGCATTTGAGATCCAACAACAGAGATCCAACACCATTTCGGCAAGCATTTCTGTGAGTAAATGAATTCGGCTGTGCTTGAAGTTCTCCCAAGAAGCCATGTATCGTGGTCTGGGCCAGATATCATGTTGGCGTACTGTCGGATAGGACATGGCGACGAGGAGAGAGCAGCAAACCAATACGAGAACTTTATATATGCATCAATTGGTTGAAAGTGGTAGTCCATGTAGACGCCCGATTAGGATCTCCGAGGGGCCATGAAGGGGGAAATGCATCGAGGAGGAGGAATACCCGTAGAGGAGTGACAGGTGTCCGGATGACCTGGTTCCGGTCCACCTGGGGTCCCAGAGCTGAAGCGGTGTCGAGGTCCTACTGGGCTTCGAGGCTGAGCGACTTTTCGGTCAACCGCACGAAACATAAAATTGTTTCTCTTCCTCTTCTCCTCGCCAGCTTGCCAGGGCTTGTTCCTTTTCTCCCCCTCCAAGCAAGAATTGCGAGTTACGTCTTGTGAGCCTTGATTCTCCCCCAAGCGGTCTTTAGTCGCGTCGT
This sequence comes from Xerocomus spinulosus, assembly GCA_038094075.1. NCBI lineage: Eukaryota > Fungi > Basidiomycota > Agaricomycetes > Boletales > Boletaceae > Xerocomus > Xerocomus spinulosus. Next base: position 277,385 of record JBBPTN010000001.1, on the reverse strand, counting down.
ACTTGCTATCTCTCCCATTTCTGCCGTCTTTTGCTCTTTTCCTTCATCTTCTCTCCTTGATTTTGCTCTACTTCCTTCTCTGCACAATGGCAACCAACACCCGCAGGCCCAGAAGGGGCATCGCAGACCCCGCCCGGTATGTCCCCATCCGCTTCGTCGCCACATATCTCCTCACTTTCATCCCTTTTTCCGATTTAGCCGCCCAGCATGGTCAGGGGCAAGGGCTTCCCCCACCTACTCCCCTGCCAACACCACCTCTCGCCTCCCAAACGGTCCCCCCGCTCCCCAGGGGAATTTCCCCCCTCTATCTGCCCACCCCAATGGCACTCGCCCCCAAGATGCTCCCCAGGATCCTATCCTCCAGACTCTAGCTGGTCTGACTGTGCGTTTTACATATCCGATTCCATCCCTTGTCACGACCCCTACATCTTGCATCCCACACTAGGGTACAACTATCACTTTACTCACCAAAACCGGTCAACGTTTCGAGGGCGTCATATCGTCCACCACTCCCGAGGGCGATACAGCAGGTGTGACCCTAAAAGACGTCAAGGAGATCTCGAAACCTGGTACACCTCTCAAAGACTCTTTCTTCATCGCCTCTGCCAACATCGACTCTTGGCAGTCCGGGCCAGCCGATGCTAAACTACCCAATGGTGACAGTGAGTCCTTCCAACTCTACCCTTTTTGCATCTTGCAGAGACCGCAATCCTCTTCTTTGTCCTATCCCTGGTTTCGGTACTGATGCTTGCATTTCTCTTTAATAGCATTTCGGACGGACGCCGATATCACCAAGGGAAAGATTTCACGAGAGCGCGAGTTGCAAGCGTGGCAACCCTTAGACTCACCAGCATCATCCGCTACGCCTGCAGCCCATCAAGAAGGTGTTGGGGATGAAATCACGTTCGGAGCGGGGGCAGTCAATAATAACTCATGGGACCAATTTGCCGTTAATGAACAAAAGTTTGGCGTCACGACATCATTTGACGAGGAGGTTTATACAACCAGACTCGATAGGTCTGCGGCAGACTTTAAAGAAAGGGAACGAAAGGCACAACGCATTGCTAGTGAGATCATGGGGGTATGTCCTCTAGCGGAAGTGTACTCCATCATACTAAGGCACCGCTTATGAATCTACCAGAGTATGACGAACAACCCGCATATAGCAGAGGAGAGAAATCTGAACATGGATGACAGCAGTGTCAACGAGGAAGACAAGTACACTTCTCTTTTTTCATCTCGTTTAAAACCCCCTTACAGCCCAATACAGGTATGGCGCAGTTGTTCGCGGTTCGGGTGCTTATATTCCCCCTGGTGCACGCAAGCAACAACAACAGCAACAACAGTCTAGTTCCACTGCAGCTTCAGCCGCTACCGTCTCATTACCAAAAACTGATATTCCCAAGGTTTCCGTAAATGGGCCTGATGGAAACGCGGTAGCTCCGAAAGAAGTTCCTCCAACCACTAAATCAACCTCTCCAACACCGTCAACGCCATCAATTAACAAGGTATGTAGCTGCATACGCACTCAGAGAATTAGATATTAGATCCGTCTTGTTTTGCCTTGTAGCCGCCAGCAGATCCCGTCCCAGCGTTCCGTGACTTTGTGACCAATGAGAGGCAGCGGTTAACTCAAAAGAAACAGGCCCTAGTCAAAAGTGAGATGGACAAGCGCAAAGCTGAGCTGCTCAAGTTTTCGCAAACATTCAAGGTCGGCAGTGTCTGCAACTCTCTTCCACTGTTACCTACAATTCACACTGCGTCCTGTAGCTTAACAAACCCATCCCTGATGATCTGGTACCCATTCTGGCCAAAGACGAAGAAAAACAGCGTCAGATTCGGGAGAAGGCCACTCAGGACGCAACTTCAACATCAGCTCGAACCATTGGTGCTGTAGGAACACTCAACCCATCTCCGAGTGCCTCGCGTGTGCCGCAGATGCCTACTTCTGCCAAGGTTGCTCCTGATGGCGTGCGGAAACCTGGCCCGGCTGCTGTCGCGTCAGTAAAGCCGGTCGTACCAACTTCATCAATGTCTAGTTCTAAAGTGGCTGCCAAATCATCAGACTCTGGCAAGACAAACGGCAAACCGACAATAAGCATGTATATTCAGCCCATACCCCCTTTCAAAGGGAATAAGGCAAAGTCACCCAGCCCACAAACGAACGGAAGCTCGTCAACTACCACAGTTCCGACCTCGCCTACGTCAACAAACCGGCTGAACGCGAACGCGTCGTCCTTCCGGCCGAATCCAAAAGCAAATGCCTTTACCCCTGTAATCACGAGTGTACTGATTATCCTCTGCCTGGTAATACTGACATTCAAATGTTTCTCGCTTGCGCTATAGGGCCCTACCTCACCTATTCCGAGCACCGCCTCTGCCTCTGCCTCTGCCTCGGCATCACCCCATGTTAAGCCGGCCGAATCAGTAAGTTCGCCGCTACAGTGAATGTGCGTCGTTTAACGTGATTGAAGAGCCCCTCTACACCCAATCCTTTCTTTGGAACGAAAGTTGTTAAAAAAGTTACGGTTCATGTCAAGGATGACTTCAATCCCTTTAAACATAACAAGGTTGCTGAGGCCAGCAACATCGGTACGATACATTCTACATATCAGTTACACATGACCCTTACTTGGTTTCAGCTGCAATGTGGCCGTACAGCGGCAAACGATACGCAAACATGTTTCCTCCTTTGCCTCACCAACCACCCCAACCACCTGCTCACATGGTACCTCCTGGTCCGCCACCAGTCGCTCACCACCCGTATGAAGAGGGAGAACAGCGATTTATTTACGTTCCTTATTACCACGGACAGGTCAGGAATCATATTATTTAACACACGGGGATTGACCTCTGGTTGCAGCCTATTATGCCTGGTATGGCCCCCCCACCACCTGGGGCCTTCGTATCAGGGCCCTTCATGCAGCCAATGCCTTATCCTCCTGCCATACCACCAAATGCACAACGTGAGTAGTAGCCGCTCCTTGCTGGGCAATGGGCAATGATCAGACCGCCGGACAGCAATGTACGCTGCGTCGCCGCTGCCACAAATGCCACGTATGTTTTGCACTGTCGTACAGTGTGAACCGAATTTGACAGTTTTTCCCTCCCAGCACCACAATACATGCCACCACCCCCAGGCACATATCCACCCCCGCCAAATGGTACAGGACCCCGTCCTTCCATGCCACCGACACCTACTCCGATGCACGCACACCCATATTACCATCAGAGCCCACAACGTTCGTTCTTTTTACATCGGTTAGATTGCCCCAACTGATGAGGTTTTTTTTAGTACAACACGCTGTTCCGTATCCCATGATGATGCCACCAGGAGCCCCGAATGGACCTCCTCACACTTATGAGGCAGGTCCAGCCCCCCCACCGATGGGAGGCGTCGGTCATGCATAAACATGATCCGGTTGCACCTCACTTTTTTTCCTCGTGCTATCGTTGTCGTGAGCCGGTGGCGATTGTGCCAGTCTTTGTTGTATGTGACATGCGCGTGGCCGAGGATGGTCTTTTAGTGTTGTAACTACGATACTCTGGCATAAATCGCTTTGGATACAGGACACGCCATTATTGCGAACCAGTTGCGAGTCTAGCTCTTTTCGGCCCATGTCGATGCTTGGTCTGTGCGCAGTTGCCAGACATATAAATACCCGGTCGCCAGTTTTGATTCCTTACCACTCTGGCCTTTTGGCTTAGATCAAGTGTAGTATCTGTTCTTAATAGTTTAACCACTATTATGAGGGCACCGCCCTCATTTTTTGGTTATCAAATTTTTGCCGCCCTTGTCCTCTGAGCTCTGCTTGCAACTCGGAGGACGTGATGACCCTGCCACTGCACTGCCGGCTTGTGTCGTCGGGGGATTCCCACGCTTGCTCTCTCTTTGTTGTGTTTTTGCCAGACGTCATTCGGCGCTTTGCAGGGACACGGCAAACAGAATTGCATCTCTAATGTGTACTCGCTACTACGGTAGTAGTGGTAGTCAAGTTGACTACTAGGTTGGTAATCTTGCTTAGGTAATACACGTGACCAAACGCGTCGCGTAGTCGAAAAGAAACCAAACTCCCAGGTTGTGCACAAGCCACAAGGTACACCGATGCCCCCCTCGCGTGCCTCTCAGCTGGAACAGGAGCGAGCTGGATATCGCGCGAGTATCGCAGAAGCCCTCAAGGAGGACGAGGATCCCCTCGCCGCGTACGACGATTTCATCAAGTGGACATCGCGCTCGTTCTCCGAGAATGATCCAAGCTCAGGACTCATCCAGCTACTCGACGAGGCTACCAGGAAATTCAAGGACGATGCAAGGTATAGCGGTGATCTGAGATATCTAAAGCTTTGGTGCACCTATGCGAAAATGGCCGAGAAACCCGCCCTCGTATACGCGTATTTAGTGAAGAAGGATGTCGGATGTGTGTATGCGCTGTTGTGGGAGGAGTACGCTTTGGCGCTTGAAAGGGAGGGACGGTGCGCCGCAAATGTCGACCAGACATGAAGAAAACTAACTACTCGAGTTAGACGCACAGACGCTGACAAGATATTCCGTACCGGCATAGCTCGTAGTGCACGGCCCATCGAGCGGCTCAAGAAGAGATATCGCGAGTTTCAGTCTCGTCCTCCTTCTAAACATCACCCGACATCCTTTCGGGCGAGCGGAAATGCTGAAGTAGATGCCCTTCGGCGCAACCCACTCAAGAACCACTCCCCAGCACCTTTGTCGTCTTCCTCCTCCAAATCACCCCTGAACGTCCCACCAAGCTCTACGAATAGCCCCGGCCCCGCGCATGGTCGTTATGCCCCTATGCTCGCTCCTCCTGCGCCTGGCAGGCGACCAGAAAAGCTTCGTTTTAACCTCTCTCTGCTATTCACACCATCTGGCGTCGAATACTCGGCACAGGAAGTGCGTGCTCGCTCAATGGGCCTTCTGGGCAAGAAGTGGGGCTCTCCACCTGCTTCAGAGCTCCGTGATTCTTCGTCTGGTGCCATCAAGGTGAATTTCAATGATGACGGATCAAGGACTACACAGAACATGGGTGCTACTGCTGGAGGCAAACGAAAAAATGCCAACGTCAATGTTAGTGAACCCACCGTTACAATTAACACAAAGGAAGCCTTGGCAGACGTCTTTGGCATGTACAACTCCCCAGATAAAACAGTCAAACGCGCTATGCCAGGCAGTAAGCACGCTCCCGTGCGGAAAATTGAGCCCATGGGGCGTAGAGTTGTACCGGAGTCCAGGTCGGAAACCCTTCGCACCTCCTCACCTCACAATGAGAATACAAAACTACCCGGTCCAGGTGAGTGATTAAAGTAGACCACTTTGCGACGAGTTCTAAGGGTCGCTTTTGATAGCTTTCAAGCCATTTGTTGACGAGGACATACCACGTAAGGAAAATTCTGCTCCTTCAGTCAAGGCAAGTTCATCCGCGTTTACGATTATCTAACCGCTCATACATCTATACGCATTCTATGCACTGACCCCTCGCACTGCTCTAGTTTAAACCGTTTGTGGACGAACCTAAGCAAGCCGCTGCGGCGCCTACCCCTGAAACAGGCCGTCGGGCGCTTTCCCTTAAGGATCCAGGCGTTGTTCCGGGTAAGGATGCTTCTGTGCACCCCTCCTCTGCCAAACCGTTGCCCCACAATGGGTCCAGACCGTCCGTACTCAAGTCTATCTCGGAAGAACCACAAGGGCTTCCCGTCTTCTCAAAGCCTTTCACGCCTGTCTCCCAGAAAGGGCCTTCCGTTCGCCCATCACAAATGGAGGCTAATCCTGACGCAAAAGATGAGAATCAAGGGCTGGCACAACTGCCATCTCAGACCTTTGTTCCATTCGTTGACTCGAAAACGCCTTTCAAAGTATTTTCCCGTCCACCAGGTCAAGGTCAAAGCGAGAACGCGGCTGGCGTGGGAACCGTATTCACACCGAAGCCTCCCTCTGCTGCGAGTACGTTCAAACCATTTAGCGATAACGCGCAGCCAGTTGTAACGCCAGCTTCGACAAAGAGATCAAATGTATTGCAATCACTTGTAGTGCCGATCCCGCCAATATCCGAGGAGGCCTCGACGGACGAGTCGAGTGAGGCAGACCTACGCGATGCCACCGGAGATCCTGATGCAGAAGATGGACAAGAGATTAGCAGTAGCAGCCGCAGTGGCCTTTCCGAGAGCGAAGATGGATACGCTTATGAAGCTGGTGAAGCAGAAGCAGAAATGGAGGCTGCTGTGGTGTCATCGAGTGACAGCCAGTTTGATGAGGAGGATGATTACGATCCACATTCGCATGAAGAGGCGTGCGGGGACGAAGGTGCACTCCAGGACGAGGCATTCGCAGACGAGGACGAAGAAAACTATCGCCCGCCATTAGGGGGAAGATTCGGTCGAATCAATGTCATGACGCCAATCACTGAACGAACGTTCGAATTTAGTACACGAGGGTTTCCAACCCCCACAAGCACTGCGCGAGCCAGGGACGGTATGTGCGAGGAAAGAGTGTTGAATGAACGAGCAGGACAGGAGAGCGGTCGCTATGCCCTCGAAGTAGCAGAAAAGCTAGCCAGAGAGCTGCGCGAAGAGACAGAAGACGACGACCATCAGGAGATACACGACGACATCCAATCGGACGTCGAGCCCATAGAGGAACGCACGGGGACACTCAATTCCCCAGATTCTCTGGTCGTTGTGTCTGCCTTCAGACCACCTAATCCGTGTGTTCCGTTCGATCCACAGATCATCTCATCACTCCTTTCCCTTATTCCATCAGATCGGGACTTCCATGATCTTAGAGCACAAGATGGAGGAATGTTGGATGACCTACAGCGATTCGCTGCGCGATCAGCGAGGACCGGAAAGGGAGGACCTGCGGACGATGACGGATTGCTGATCAATCTCGAAGGAAGATCGTTCAGGGTGTCTGGAAAACTTGGGGAAGGGGGTTTCGGTGCCGTCTTCGCCGCACGAATGGTCACGAAACCTGGTGGGGCAGACGAAGAGGATCTTGATCTCGACGAGGATGAATATGATGACGACGAGAGCTGCATGGTAGCGCTTAAAGTTGTGAGGCCCCGGAATCTCTGGGAATTCCATGTCCTCCGACGTATTCACAGAACGCTCCCAGTCTCTTTGACGCGCTCGATAATTACGCCGCATGCCCTCTATGGATTCCGCGATGAGTCTCATCTTCTGCTGGAGCTCTGTCCGCACGGTTCACTTTTGGATGCGGTGAACCGTGCTGGGTCGGCAGGTATTTCGCAGCAAGGGGCGTGCCTGGACGAGCTTTTGGTCTTCTTTTTCACTATCGAGCTTCTGCGTTTCCTGGAGAGTATGCACGCCGCTGGCTTTATCCATGGCGACCTTAAGATTGATAATTGTCTACTCCGTCTCGAGGAACTGCAAGGAGGGGGATCGTCACTGTCTGCTAATTATCAGCCAAACGGAGAAGGGGGGTGGAAATACCGGGGCATCAAAGTCATTGACTTTGGACGGACTATCGATAGGTCGCTGTTCCCAGCGCGTCACAACCAGCAATTCATCGCTGATTGGCCGACGGACGATCGGGATTGCTTCGAGATCCGTGAGGGACGGCCGTGGACATACCAGACGGATTACTTCGGCCTTGCAGGTATCGTGTACTGCATGTTGTTTGGCAAGTATATCGAGGCATCGTCCGTGATCCACGCACCAGGCTCCACAGATTCAGAACCAATTTACAAGATCGCTACGCCGTTTAAGCGGTATTGGCAAACGGACATGCTAACGAGGCTGTTTAACATGCTACTCAACCCTTGTGGTGTTCGGGAAGACGGGAGCCTACCAATCTGCGAAGAGTTGGCAAGTATCAGGGTTGAGATGGAGCAGTGGCTGCAGGCCAACTGCAACCGGAGCAGCAACACACTCAAAGGTCTGCTCAAGAAGGTTGAACTATCTTCCTATACGCAGTAGTCCTCCCTTGTAGTTACCGATGCAGACTCGGCATCTAGGCTGCCGTTTTGCGGAGTTTTGTTCGGAACTCGAAATTGATGCCGTGTGACAGCGTGACAATTTTTCTGCAGATGCCGCTCCCTCGATCGCTGGACTAATCGCCCTCGAAAAACATGAGCAGTTGGCTGTGACATTTTGCACATCTGTTTGTGCGATGCCGAATAAGAAAAGGTGAGTGGTTGTAGTGCCACTTTTGACTCGTTGAAAGGGCGTGCAACACAGCAAGTTTCATGGCCAGTACAGGCGTAGCAAACACATGTAAATCCAGAGTGACGTAGAAGGGGGATAAGGCGAGGCCAAACCGACCAAGCACTTCAGGCAAGCATTTCCATTTCTTGACTCCATCATAGTCACCCGCAACAAGCATCCAAACTATGCACAATCATAGACCTCATCCTCATGTTGCTATCCCCAACGATCCCTATCGGCCACCATCAAACCCTGATATCTACTCGTCGTATGGGCTCGAGCTTGGATCTCCGCCAAATGGTCTTTCCAATGCATGGGATGCGACACCAACGACAAGACAGCCATCAAACCGGCTCGGCATCCCGTTTCATGCACGCAATCGCACTCGTAGTGCCATAGAACCAATACCAGCCAATCTGAGCCTTCCTGAAGCACAAGTACACAGATCCGTTTCTCAGAAACAAACCGCACATGAGTATTATCACAGAACACCCAGGTTCGATAGCGACGACTCGTTTGGAGACGACTACGGCAGCGAGAGTGATCTCACCTCGCCTTATTCTCCCTCAGTCAACCTTCCCGCGGACGAGGTGGGATTTTCGATGCAAACGTTGCGACGAGCTTAGATTTGATCGTAGGCGGATATTAAATTGAACATGTTGACCCGTGAACTATCCAACATGACGTGTGTAGTTCGATCCTTATCTTGTCCGTGGCGACTGAGAACCTTGTAGACTTCAATCAGAGGAAGGTCTTTGGCGCTTCCAACATGGTGAACTCGCAGAAAAAGACGAGGAATGGCATTATCTTGTGCCTCCCGAGGCGCGTGAGGCTATCGGGAAGCGAGAAGTTGAACGGCAATCAGTGCTTTTTGAAATATTCAAGTCAGAACGAGATTATGTTACCGACCTCAGGCTCATCGCGGAGGTATTGAAACTACTTTCTTTATCTCTATTGCACTCAAACACATCAAAGGTTTTTGTTGAACCACTTACTTCGGCTTCGCAGTCAATAATGGGTGATGCGAACCGACAACAGAACTTCATGACCATTGTCTTTTGGAATCTAGATCAAATTCGCATGCGTCACGAACGTATGTTGACGGCCTTATTCGAAAGGCAACAGGAACAGCACCCTCTCGTTCAAAGTGTGGCAGATATTATCCTTGAATGTGGGCACACTCCCATGCGCCAGTCTTGAAACCTGGCTCAATGTTCATCAGCCGCCTTTCAATTCCAGGGAGATTACGAAACCTACATTCAACACTACCCCCTTTCTGAACAGCGCCACCGCACCGAACTTAAATACAACAAGCGTTATCAAGAGTTTATGCAGCGATGTTCACAAGACCCACGGGTGAAGAAACGAGATCTGGTCACATTTCTCTCGCGGCCCGTAACACGCCTTCCACGCCTCAACTTGATCCTTGAACATCTTCATAAATTGACTGACGCCAATCACCCCGATTCTGAGGACCTCCCTGTAGTTCTATCCATCTTGAATGATTTCTTGAAGAGTACTCAGCCCGGGATTGAGGCTGCGGAAAACAAGGTCAAGTTCTGGGATTTGCGTGAAAGTTTGGTGTTTAACAAAGGGGAAATCATCGTAATGCAATCTTTCTTGTCCTTCGTGTGTGCTTATATCCTGTTCTAGGAACTGGACTGGTATAGTGATAGCCGATCGCTCATTCATGCCGGTGCACTGGTACGAAGATCCAAGTCCGAAATGGATTGGAACCCTTGGTTTGATCTCTATGTGGCACTACTCGACAACTTTTGTATTTATTTCCCTAGAGACTCTATTTTTTTAAGCTAACATCGCTGCAGTTCTGATAACGAAGGAGGAGAAAAGGGGAGGTGTCATAAAACGCCTGGCCATGACTAGGGTACGCACATTCCGTGTCTTCAAAAAGCTCACATATATATGATATAACTAGCCCATTCCATTAGAATACCTCCGACTCGGTAGCTTTGATGACCCTTCCGAGAGCAGGAAAGAACGTGTTGAAGAAGGTAGCATTTTGGAAAGCTTGCGTGGAGCTTATCGCCCGATTTATCCTTTCACAATCTACCATGCCGCCGAGAAGTCCACTCGACGATACACATTATATGCTGCATCCGAGTCTGTTAGGCAAAAGTGGCACGATGCTCTGGTCGATGCAAAAGGTGTTGACGATGCTAGACATGAGGCAAATCAGGCAAGTTACCCCACTGCTCTTGCTATGATTCCTTTACTCACATCATTCGGATAGTGGTTCGTGCCTCAATTAGTAGACGATGGTGCTTTTCGGGTTCCGCATAAGAGAACTGCGCTTAAGAGGTCTCCATCTGGTCGAGTGCTCCAGGCGGTATTTTTTGGTAAGTGTGAGCTGACTTGATGATGGTTATTTTCTGACGGTCCCTAGTTGCCAGCGGCGGGAAACCCTTTATGGCGGTGTGCTGTTCAACAGGCATATTTGTGGGTCGTAGGGGTGGATGTAAGTGTCTTTACTCGCCTTCATGAGACAAGAATCGCCTCACGGTTATCATTAGACTATCGGAAGATTCTGTCTTTTGAGAATACCAAGAGCATCATTGTCCTGCAGGACTTCAACAAGATAATCATTCACAATGAAGATTATCTTATATCCTACTCGCTTGAAGTACTTGCACGAGTTGCACAATCTCAGTCGCCTCCGAGTAGTCTAGATGCGTCTCTCGAAACGATTGCAGGCCAAAATGGCCACGTTCTTTGTTGCCAGGTTGGGCAAATTGGTGACAAGACAATCAGTACACGGGTTTCCCCCCTTTATCATCTCTGTCTGACGAACGTTTCTCCCAGTGGTTTATGCTGTCAAGAGCTTCTTGCAAGTTACCGTGCATGCGGTGGAGGTCTGCCACCCGTCTGAAATTCGCACGTCATCACGGACTATGCCAACTAGCTTTCTATCTTTCCGACCCTACGGTGAAGTAAGAGGCCCTTTCTTTGTTGGCTACTGACGGAGAGCGATTTTTTTTAAATTTTGATCAAGCCCTTCTATGTTCCCAAGGACGCGTATGCTGTTATGCCTTTGGCTAAGACAGTTGCGATTTCTACGGATCGAGGTGTCGTTATCGCCAATCTAAGCACGTACGTACTTTGGTATCGCCTGTCATAATTTGCTCAATGTGACTTCAGTCCTTCTACGCCTACTGTTACCATTGTCCCGGACTTTGGTGGTCCTTCTCTTAATCCTGCCACGGCGGACCTCAAGGCTCGTTGTGAGGATGCCAAACCTCTTGGTCTAGTGAGGCACGACGCCGCAGAACTTATGGTTGTCTACGATAGTGAGTAATAATGCTGTCGCAATTCCACGAAACCCAACTCACGCGCTCGATAGCGATGGGTTGTTATATCACTAAACATGGCCATCCTACTCGTGATTCCATGTTCATCCGGTGGGAGATCAAAGCCACGTCCTTCGTCCACCGTCAACCCCACATTCTTCTTTTCTCGCCGGATTTTGTTGAAATCAGGGATGTACAAACAGGCCTGCTCAAGCAAGTGATGGAGGGCGTTGACATACGTCTCCTTGTCGCAGCACCCCTCACATCTGGACCTTTGTTAGTTGCGATGCGGGGAAACAAGGACGATGAAGACGGGGTGAGCGATCGTATCATTGAGCTTGTAGAAACTGCCGAAATTACACCGAAGACCCCCGTTGGTGGGGCGTTCAGAGCCACGGAAGGGCTGTGGGATGAGTGGGATAACCTGTAAGGGGACAGACTATCTTGCATGGAACGAACGGCCATATGGAAATACAGAATCAGATAATTTATGCCACATAATCACATTTTAATACAACCTTTTCAACTTTGACATACTACCAAAGGTACTGGTATATGACGAGAACAAACCCTACCAGGACCCACCTGACACGTGTATAATGCTTGGCGGGTCCGAAGGAGATGCCAAAAACATGCAGCTCATGGTAGTACTTGCCACCGGGGATGGTACGAGCGCCGGCCCGCGCTGCTAGTCACGTGACGTGAATTGTTTGGAGTCTGTTTGGCTGAAAACTCTCCGACTTGGATGACATTTATGAATGCATGACTTGCCATCTCCCAACACAATCCCATCGGTGAGTATGTCCAGCTGTCACTGATTTGTAGTGTCTTACTTCTGGTCAGAACGTTAATTTTTCGCGCAAATTTCATCCACAATAGTATCTTCACTCCATATCGAGTGTCTCGGGGTCACGATCGCCAGCTTACCTTTCATCAGATGAATCAATCGTCTTCCCACTCAGACGAGGACCAAGATTCTCTTTTTGGCTCGCCTCCTCTATCCCCGGTCAGAGGTAGGTTGCCATCCCAGGAGACATTTATCCGGGAAGAACAAGCTGGCCCCGTGACTGCCATCCCGAGCATGGGAGTGTGCAGAAAAAATGTGGGGACCATTGCACTTCCTGGTTCCCATATGTCATGTGCTGAACTACCGGCCGATCTCCCAGCTCTGAGCCTGCCGCCGCCGCATCTGGCATCAAGTTATGATTCGTCACAGACTTCATCGCCCAACGTCGCTGGGTTGGTTCACACACCAGCAACGATCTCTCGTTCAATTTCCCGTTCTGTCTCTTCCAGCGCACCTTCCTCGGTCGGTCCCATTCTTTCTGCCTCCGCCACCAGAAAGCGAAGAGCGCCCAAAGCAAAATCTCTGACACCCGCGTCACCAGCACCACCCATCACCTTGCCAGGGCCGAATGAGCCTACTCCACCGAATTTCCTTCGCTCACAGTCCTCATTGCTTGGCCTTGCAGGTCTGGTAGGTAGCGTTAAGCCTTCGCGCTTGTATGCGCATGGACCCCGCCCCTCTTCTGCCCAACAATATCTGCCCATCCGCGGTTCGACACCAATCCATCCGATCGTCCTTGATGACGACCAGGACAGTCCATACACCGAAGAACAATTCTGTAGTAAAGCTCAGATACCGCAATGTCTGGATCAGCTCAATCCAGAGATACTACGATCGAACATCATAAACTCTCTCGCCAGAGAAAAGAATACTCTACCTGTCCTTGAGTCCTTGATTAAGCTTCTCGGAGCCGATCCACATGTCACCTCTACAAGTCCCCCACCTCAACCGTTCTCACGACCTTTTGGTCATGGCATCTTTAACGTGCAATCTGCTTCTCCCGCAGCCCCCATGTCTGTTGATGGTGATCCAACAATCCCCACCGTCCCACAAAAACGTCGAAAGCTTAAACACGTGCCTGCTGGCGCAGTTGATTGGGATGTCCCTTTCCCGTTCGTATCTGGTGAGGGTCCCCAGGGGTATCGTGATACTTGGGCACAGGACAGAGCAAAACAACTTATAACCCAACTGCTAGAGCTCGTACAAAATGCCACCAGAAGAGCTGCTGTTAAAACTGCGAAGAATGGGCGAAATCGTTTTGTAGAACAGTCTAGGATGCAAAATCGTCGGTCTTCCAGGAGTGCGCCTGTGGAAACTCAGACTAGGCCGACCAGCACTGCACAAGAAGACATCTGTGGATCTGCATTACATGCCAGTCCCAAAAAGATGGGTGCGCCGAGAAATGTGATACCAATGGCAGGCCTGTACCGTCCTCTAGCGTTGCTGCCGTCATCCAGTACCATTGGATCGCCATCCTCTGATTCGAAGGACAGGGCGTCTGTTTATTTAGAAGGCGCAGCTGAGGAGGGTGGTTTGGCGGACCCTTGTGACTGCTCAGTTTTTGAGGAATGGCTGTCTCAACTCCAACAGTTCGTACCACTTGAGACCGACGTACTCACTCCAGAGTCAGACTGGGGCACTCTCCTATCGGTACCCTCAACTTCACTCTCTGCCCTTACGCCAAGCGTTCACGCCTCGACACAATGCAACACTGTGCCAACCCCGAACACGAGAGGAGAGGAGAGGATCGATCCTACTCCATTCGCCATGTCTCAGCTAGGTGAGTCGGCCCCTCAACAACAGCCGCCAACTTAACTGACCGAGCTCGTCCAGGAGACACTCAATCGCTAGACTTCTGCTCCATCCCAACCCCGCCTTCGCTCACCTATTCTCCGCGCACATCACTGAGCTCCCTCACAGAACCACTTACGCCGCTCTCTGAAGCATTTGCTGATGTATCTCGGAATACCATAGCTCATCAAGAGCTTGATCGCAGTAAGTGTTTGGATCCAAGTACAAGGTTTCGCTGATGGTTCATTTTCAGACCATCGTATCAACCGACTCGCCGAAAAGGATCATCTCTTGCTCACCAACCCTGCAACACTCCTCAAACCTCCCTGCACTGCCTGGACTCGGGAGGAAAAGGCAAGTGGTGGTGTGAGCATCGCTTCTGCTATACCGTCGGTATCGGGCCGATACATGCCGGGCACGGTTCGCACCTCGAAAGGTGCTCTTGACAAGCAGGTGATCCTCGAGAGCGCACGGGAGCGCCGGAGACAGCTAGTGACAGAAATTGACCGTTCAAAAATTGAACTATGGGAGACAAGCATAGAGCACGCAGTATTGGTGCATCTTACAAGAGATGGTTCATTGGGATCTTGTACCCCCACATAATTCTCACATTGATTGAACGCGTCGACGTCTACCCCCGGTTCGTAGGATAGCAATGTCCACTGGAATGCGTTGTGATGGCGAATATAACATAGACCGTTCGATACAACCGCGTTCAGCATTTCCACATAAAAGGTACATACAACACGACCATAATCCATCGAGGATCTCCTGAATTAATAGAAAATAGACGATTTCACCTTTCGCTTGCACGCCCTCTTCCCTTTCTTCCTTACAATCTTCACCCATTCGTCCCACTTTCCTGCGTGCAAGTCCCATCCATCAATATCAATCCCAAACACCTCGAGTCTGTCCTGTTCATTCAGAAAGCCTTGAATTTCTGCTGCCATTTTCTTTGCCCTTCCTCTAGCACGCTGCGCGCGATGTGCGAGACCCTCCACAAACTCCTGAGCCACCCCTTGGGAGAATCGAGCACTTGTGGCAACCGCCTCCGAGGCATCAAACAACCACTTCGTGCCCAACTCCTTGATATCCTTTGCTCGTTTCCGGGCACGCTCGTTATGTGCCCGTAGCGTCCCCCTCATCATCTCGATTGACACCACGCTCTTCTCCAAGTAGGCAGATGAATGCTCGATGAGTGTCGTCACTTGCATGAGGATTATTTGAGTTTGTCTGGATATCGCCTGGACAAGTGCATCAAGTGCATCAAAAATGTCCTGCATATCCCGGTCCATGACGGTGACGACAACAGAAGCACGTTCCTTAACCGTGCTGGGAACCGAGGAACGTCTCATGGTAGAGACCGCGCATCCGGCACTACCCGGGACGGGACGATAAGAAGTAGAGGGACTTGTATTTGGTATCACAGAAAGCGCCTTTGGTCGATCGTTTGTCGGAAGGACAGAGCAAGGCGGTTGTAACATCAGCTCCTTAGAAAACTTTGGAAGTTCCGACAGCGTTGGCGGTACCACACGCCGGACATCTGTGGGGTTTGCACGAGGGAGAGCGACTGAAGTTGATTCCGCGCTAAACACAGACAACGAAGAGTCCTTGAATGAGGAAGGTATGACCATGACCGAAGTGTCTAACGTTGTGGAGGCAGGAAGGCGCTCCCGATACGTTGCTGGTCGAAGCAATTGCCAAAAAGAGCACGAGGTGCAATTCGGAGTGAGGGTCGCCAGCGCAGGAGACGCAAATTGTTGAATGGAAACTGGAAGCGCAGCCCGTACAACTAATCCAAGAATCAGTGAAAGGATGGCGATGCTGTAATACTGATGAGTTAGTCACGAAGAACCAAGAGGAGAGGAACCCTACATCGTTAAAGTATGTGTACTAGCAATTATTCCCTTGGATACCCTGTCCCCGGACCACAAACGAGAAAAGCTCTGATAAGCACGTGATGAATCCATCATATCGATCGAATCCTTATCGACGGTGTAAGGCTCCCCGGACGCAGTGATCCGGAGTATTCGTTGGTCAGGGATGTTGACTGTGTCCCACATGGCCCTAGAAGATCCTGTCTCAACGTCGCTGAAATTGGGAAGCTCGCTTGGACATGATGGCAAAGATATTGGTAAATGCAACACATGTTCGGGAAGAACCAGTGGACGACATGGCATGAAAATGATAGCGAGAGGATGAACACCCGAAAAATCCAGATCCAGCTATGTGTAGTTGCGGTCAGTCCAGTCTTGAAAAATGTTCAAGACCTACATCATCAGCTGTGTCATGCGGCAGAAGGGTCCTGTCGAAAACAGTGATGATACGAGGGAATGCATTGTCATGTTCAAAGGAACCGGAGACTGTCAGTCGACGTATGGAACCTTGCAAACACTCTAGGTCGGCATCAATGGTGACTCCAGCACCAGACGCGACCTTTTGCAGGAGCTTGTTGACAATGGACCACTTGAATATGGTGGGGAAGCCAAAGAGGAAAACTTTGAGCTCGGACCTGGATGGAGGAAGAACTGGTGTTGCCTGCGGCTGAAGTGAGAACACCTGTGGGTCAGGGGGCTCCTTGCCATCAACATGGCTTGTGTCTGAAAGAGCAGCCAAATCAAGGGAAGAACGAAGGTCTACTTTGGGCCGAGTCTCTTCGCACGATGTCCCAAGTGGTTCTCTACATGAACTAGTGATGGGATCCGGAAAGGATAAGCGAAGATCACGGGTCGAGTTATGGAGGGTAGAAGCGTGGAGAGAACTGGAGCGTGAAGAGCTGAGAGTGCTGATCATGCTTTGATCAAGGCCCTCCTTGACGCGTAGCTCTTCGGGAGAGATATCTTGAGTATGACTCAAGTCCAGTGTAGCGGAATGTTGAGAAAGTGATGCCACGTGGGCGTTGGGCGCAAGCACGTCACTAGGCATGTTGTCGCCAGCGCTGTCTTCAATGAGACCCTCCCAAGCGTCGACATCTCCATCGCGAGAGCTTCCAAGGCTTAGGGATGAGCGCCTTGACCTGGAGTGAGAGGGATCCTCATGATCTGTCTCCCTAGAAGAATAGATGGAGTCATTGTCTGAATCCCTGTCTGTGCTAGCGATGTCGAGCCAGTCAGAGTCGGAGTGACTGTCATGCTCTGAAACAGCAGAACTATCAGTATGAATGGGCATTGCTGGTGGACGTCGTAGTGAAAGGGGTGCAAGGGCTGCCAGGTTTATGTAGCCACCGTCTTTGGCTCTGTTTGACCTTGAAGTGACACAGCCGCGTCCACATTGTAGGGTGAGTCATTTGGAATCCTTTTGTGAGCTACTATCGACATTCTATCATGTCGGATGATGGATGTAGAATATCTTTCTATGGGACCGATGTAGAAGTAGTCTCACCATGAAGTTACTAGCAAATTCATTAGCCCCTGTTACTGTACGAATAGGCACGTGAGTAGAA
This sequence comes from Xerocomus spinulosus, assembly GCA_038094075.1. Classification (NCBI taxonomy): domain Eukaryota; kingdom Fungi; phylum Basidiomycota; class Agaricomycetes; order Boletales; family Boletaceae; genus Xerocomus; species Xerocomus spinulosus. The sequence goes on along the minus strand of JBBPTN010000001.1, from coordinate 259,825 downwards.
ACTTGGCCCTCGTCCGCACCTACACGATTTAAACAACAACGCAAGTCAGTCCTGCCTTGGCCCATTGCGAAACCACCAGACATCTGATAGCTCTACAATCGGACGAATCTCTGCGTTCCGACGCTTCCAACACAATTGTCGTGTTTGTGATCGATCTGGGGCGTGTCTCGGACGAACGCTGATGTCTGCGGAGGGTCTATTAATGGAGCAGGAAATCGACCGCTTTGTACAGGCGATACTAATTGCCATCGATCCGTCGCAGGCCGCGCTGCATCAGCAGGCCCTGGAATACCTCTCAAGCATTCAGCAAAATGTTCACGAAACATGGCGTCTTGCTTTGACCGTATTCGTAAAAAGAGATTCCGAAGGACACTACAAGTACCCTTCTCAGGCCCGATTTTCGTCCTTGCGCATGTTAGACGAGTTCTTTGACAACCGGTAAGTACAGGATCATCGTGTCGGGTTGTTCGTCTTCTTCACATCCCAGGCAGGTTTGAACCACTGGATGAGGGGACGTTCCAGACAGTGCAGCAATCCATTATATATTACATACAATCTGAATATGTTTACGGTCCTGCAGAATCGACCGCAACATGTACGTCCTACTCTAACCTGCGCCTCTTCATCTTACAGTTCACATCTCTCAGTCTTGCGCAACAAGTTTTCACATACACTTACACTGTTCTTTCTCTGCACCTACGTGGAGCAATGGCCCACATTCTTTGCAGACTTGTTCTCTCTTCTCCGCGTCGCAGAATCCAGCTCTCAGCAAAAATTTAATCGCCATGTGTCTCTGCTTCTGTTTCACCTCGTCCTTGAGATTTCTGGAGAGGTCGCAGATCAAACGATCAAGTCTGCAAGGACGTTTAATCCTGTCCGACATACACGGGATGCCCGTGTCAGAGATGCAGTGCGGGAACGCGATGCCTCTATAATTAATGAGGCCATTCTTACTATCATCGCTGACGGTGCTGAGCGTGTAGCGAACCTACGGAAATCAGATGACGTGGACTCGAAGACTGTGGCCGAAGTAATTGAAGTCATTGACTGGGGCGTGCGAACCTTTGGATCTTATGTTGGTATGTAACAACCGCGAATCAACCATAGGATGCTCAGGCGCTTACCGTCTGAATAGGCTGGATCGACATTAACTTGACTGTCACCCCCACTTCGGTTCCCCTGCTGTTCAGTCTTCTATCTGACCCCTCACTGCCTATCCGACTGGCAACATCCGCTGCATTGCTCCGGGTTGTCTCCAAAGGCCTGAAGGAACCGCAAGACAAGTTGCAGTTAATAAAGGTACTCTCTCTTGGTCAGGTCATCGATGCACTAGAAGCGAAAACGCGCGAACAACAAATAAAACGTGGTTCAGATGAGGACGAAGGCGAAGAGTCGTATCGCGAAGCCCTTGGGAAGCTCTTGAATGTGCTGGGTTTAGAAATTATGAAATTGATCGACGTGTGCAATTTTATCCCAGTTGAACCTATCGTTTCTCACAAAATCTCTAGGAATGTCCCAAACCCGAAGTAGTAACAGAAGCCAAGCAACTGCAAAACCAAATACTGCCGGTCATGTTACGTTTTATGGGAGACGATTACGACGATACTTGTTCAACCGTTTTCCCCATGTTGCAAACCGTGCTTGCCAACGTACGTCATTTCCAGCATTCGCTTGGCTTAAGACTGATTCATGTGTAGTATAAAAGGGCTAGGAAGGTATCTCCGGACCCCCTGGACGAAGCGACTAGGGCCTTTCTGAATTCGCTATTGGATGTCATTTTACGCAAAATGAAATGGGACCAAGATGGAGACCCTATCGATCTAGATGACGATGATGCTGTAGCGTTCGATGGCCTTAGAAAGGTATTTGAAAAGTCCTGTTTTTTTGCGGTCACTGATTTAGTGGAAGGATCTGAGAACATTCACGGATTCTGTCTTGACAATAGAACCCAATCTTGTTACTACAGCTGTTCGGGCACTAGTACTCACGACGCTGTCAGCATATAGCAGTGGCATGCACGTGGAATGGAACGACGCGGAACTGGCTGTGTATCTTGTGTATATTTTCGGAGAAATCAGCAAGAGTATGTAATTCAGACGTTCAGCCCGTGGCATTCTCACGCTCCTCTAGGTGGTGGTAAAGGTCGTGCAGCGTTCTGCTTAGCACCTGCTATACCTAAAGAGAAGAAAAAGGATGTTGACTATTCTGAGTACCCTTTAACTGCCCATGGCGAGATTTTGTTGGCACTCGTGCAGTCTGGGATCTCAGCCTATCCACATCGTGCAGTTGTCATGCAATTCTTCGAGACCGTAGCTAGATACGGTGACTTCTTCAAAATCCGTAAAGATTGCATTTTGCCAGTGATGGAAGCGTTGGTAAGCAATCGGTGAGGGACATTTTATCTTTTCTATATAGCTACTCAGTTTTTGCAAAGTGGTCTCCACAATAGAGATGAATCCGTTCGGTCACGGGTGTTCTACCTCTTTCACAAATTCATTAGAGAAGGCAGGAATGACATCTCTTTTGAAGTCGCAGTCAGCCTTCTTGGAAACATCAGGGATCTTGTAGTCATCCAGGTTGAAGTACCGAAGATCGATAGCCCGGAAGACGATCCGCTCACGGAGGCTATCAAGAATCCTGGTCTATTTGATTCACAACTGTACATTTTCGAAACCGTAGGCACTCTTCTTTCCTTGCTGCCCAAAGTAGCAGAACGACAAGCTCGTTTACTTCTATCATTTGTTACGCCTTTGTTGGAGGATTTGTCGACCTGTATTTCGTTGGCCAAGGGGGACGAGGACGTGATACCCATTCTGCGCATTCATCATACCATTATGGCGCTCGGTAACATCGCGAAGGGATTCCCAGATTACCCCTCGCCTGTTCCGGAAGGATACACCTTTGCTCCCTTAGAGGTATTCCTACGGGTTGCACAAAACATTCTTCTCTCACTGGAGGCCATGAACACTGTCAAGTGCGTACGGGATGCGGTAAGCTCACTCTTAATATTCGACAACACCTCGTCTGACGTGTCTTAGACCCGACATGCGTTTGCTCGAATCATAGCGACTACTGGGTCCAATGCAACACACCTTATCCCTCCACTAATGACCAATCTTCTTGTCCATTTTGAGCCATCGGAACTCGTCGACTTTATGAACTTCATAGGGTTGTTGATTCACAAACTTCAAGTGAGTCCCAACCCTCATTTGCATGTTATACTAGTTTATTTGTGATGCAGGGAGACATGTTCCGTGTCCTGGACGAACTTCTTGGTCCCCTCCATACTCACATAGCCCAACTTCTCTCCCAGCCAACTGCGGGTACTGATGACAGTCTGGCCCACATCGATACGAAGCGTTCATATCTCACTCTCCTCAACAACGTAATATCTTCGGATCTCCACGACGTGTTTATTTCCGATCGTAGGACAATTTTTATCTTCACCTGCCCGTGAGGCTCACTCGCTTTGATAGGAAACAAAAATGCACTGGAGCCTTTCCTTGAAAATGTCTCTCAGTTTTCACGAGATATCTCTGACCCATTCAGCCAAAAGTCCACGTTCTCTTTCTTCGGGCGTTGTGTACAAGTTTGGTGCAACCCACAACAACCATCGAGTGAGGGGAATGTACCCAGGCCACAAATTTTGCCCGGATTTGAGCGTTTCATTTATGAACGCTTGGTCCCTGCTGCATTCGCGGTTCTCTCTTCTCCTCAATTTAATCCTAAAGACGGACAAATGCTCATGGTGGGTCGAGCAAGCCTCCAGTAGTTCAAATTCTGATTATACAACAAAGGTACTGTTGGAGATAGCCAATTTCTTGCAACTGGTATGCAGAATCAGGGGTACGGAAGCTCACGAATTCTTCGTGGGCGTGTTTTTGCCATCCCAAAATTGGCCGCCGGACACGGCCCTGGAGTTCACTGCAAAGTTGCGGGACTTGGATAACAAAGCATTCCGGAAATACTTTTCTGATTTTGTGAAGGCATATCGTTCTCAAAATATTTTGTAGCATACATTAATTTTACTAATGAAATGATGCTGTACACGTGGCCACGTGGACTGGACTGAAAGTGGTTGTTTGGCAAAGGCTTTAGAATCCAACAGTGGCAAATAATGATCCTAATCGAGGCTACAACCGCTGGAACAATATATCGTCAGTCACTGAGGAATGGCATCAAGTGGGCCCGTTCTTTCTCATGTTGTCTATCTCTCTGACGTGCGTAAAGCTCGTCGTGCGATTAAACCTAAAATTGTGCGTGGCTGGATCTTGCTTAACGCGTCGCACCCTGACATCCCATCTACACAGAAAGCACCACGGAAGGTACGCATACTCTAGATTATACATGAAAGTTTGAGATTGAGAACCAGTAGCATGAAGCAGAAGTGTCCCCAGAGGAGACATGGAACCGACTATCAAAGAACATACGCGAGATCCACAACCATAACGCATCCAACCTTTCCTTTGAAGAGAACCATCGGTATGCGTATAATATGGTTCTCTATAAGAGTGGCTCTATGCTGTACAAGGGTGTCTGCCAGCTAGTGAGGGAGAACGTCGAACGGCTTGCTGAGGAGGAGATCGTGCCAACTTTCCCTAGTCGCGCCAGCAGTGATCCGATGCAGCAAGGGCAAGAAGCCGAATTATTGTTGCGTGCGCTGAGGCGAGTATGGGAAGATCATACTGGGAATATGTCAAAGTTGCGGGACATTCTCAAATACATGGTATCGTACTTTCCTGAGTCATACTATAGATTGCTCACGTATATCAGGATCGCGTGTATACGAAATCGAACGACGTACCAGAGATATGGGACGTGGGCCTAGATCTCTTCTTGAAATGCATCATTCGTCCTCCGATACAGGATCATGTCGTCTCCACTGTTCTGACCTTAATTCAGATCGAGCGAGATGGGTATGTGATTAGTCGCTCAGCTGTGAAGGAGTGCGTAGACGTACTCCTCCAGCTTATAGTGGATCAGGACGGCAAGACTGTCTACAAGAGGGACCTCGAACCAGCAATTCTGTCCGCCAGTGAAGCTTTCTACAAAGTTGAAGCGCAGCGTCTCGTGGCCACGTGTGATGCGCCTGAGTATCTACGGAGAGTCAGTCTTTTGCTCGTTGGTTGTTATTGCCTTGCTGAAGTCGTCTAGGTAGAGGGTCGATTTGAGACCGAGACATCTAGAACACATCATTATCTTTATTCGCAAACTGGACCTCCATTACTCAAGGTTCTTGAACAGCATCTTTTGACGCAAAACTTATCCACTATCATCACCATGCCTAACTCGGGACTTGATTCAATGATCGACCTGGACAAAGTGGAGGACCTCAATCGCCTTTTTCGACTCTCCACGATGGTTGCCCCTGGCCTTCCGGCACTGAGACGCTCGCTCAAAGATTCGGTCCTACGCAGAGGCAAGGACATTAACCAGCCTTCTGTCACCGACGCCGTAGAAGACGCTGACGTTGAGGAGGCCGATGCAACAGTAGCTAGTTCGAAGGGGAAAGGGAAGAGCAAAAGCCGTGCTCAGGACCTACCACAAACTTTGACGTTGGCTTTGAGATGGGTTCAAGATGTCCTAGACCTGAAGGACCGCTTTGATCGATTATGGAAACAAGCATTTGAAAGCAACCGGGAAATCAAGGGGGCTCTGGACGAGGTATTTACAACGGTCAGTTCATTTCTTGTTCCAACACAACTCCACAGGCCTTTGAAGACTTTGTCAACCTCAACGAGAAGGCTTCCGAGTTCATATCTTTATCCATTGACGAAAATCTCAAGAAAGGTCTCAAAGGCGTAGGTTGACATTTGGCTGTGCGATCTACCGCTGTTCATTATTGCTTCTCAGAAAACAGACCTCGAGATTGACCTGGTTCTGGACAAGACGATCACGGTTTTTAGATATATCACCGAAAAGGACGCCTTTGAGCGTTACTATAAAAACCACCTCGCTAAGCGTTTACTCTATGGCAGATCTGTTTCTGATGACGCAGAGCGTGGCATGCTAGCAAAGCTTAAAATCGAGTGTGGTTACCAGTTCACACAAAAGCTGGAGGGGATGTTCAACGACATGAAGATTTCATCCGAGACCATGCAAGGTTATCGACAACATCTTAAAAACAAATCGGTAAGACTAGAGAGGTTCAAAGCTTGACGCAAGGCTTACTTCATTTTTCAGCCTCCTGACTTGGAAATATCTGTGACTGTCATGACCTCGACATTTTGGCCCATGTCACATACCGCTTCTACTTGTGTCCTTCCTGAAATTCTATCCAAGTCTTGCAAATCCTTCGAGCACTACTACCTTTCTCGACACTCGGGTCGAAGATTGACATGGCAACCGTTCCTCGGAAACGCAGATGTTCGTGTGCAGTTCAAAGCTCGAAAACATGATTTGAACGTGTCGACATTCTCCCTGATCATCCTCCTCCTTTTTGAAGACGTGGAGGATGATGGTTTCCTGGCATACGAAGCATGTAGATTTTCCGCTTATTGTGGAATATTCGCGCTGATATCTCTTCCTGACGACAGGAAATCAAGTCCACAACATTGGTACCAGAGCATGAGCTGCAGCGCCATCTGCAGTCACTTGCCTGTGCCAAGTACAAAATTCTGAAGAAGCATCCACCAGGCCGAGATATCAACCGCGAAGACTCCTTCTCTTTCAATACTGGTTTCACTTGTCCGATGCAGAGGATAAAGATTGGCACCGTGTCCGCTAAAGTTGAAAGCACGGAAGAACGAAAGGAAACTCGAGACAGAATTGATGAGGAACGGCAATACCAAACGGAGGTAAGGGAACGCTTGTGCTGGTACCACAATATATGACGTGATTATCATTTCGCACCAGGCTTGCATCGTCCGAGTAATGAAGGACCGAAAGCAAATGGCTCACAATGATCTTATCAACGAAGTCACACGGCAGCTAGCGAGCCGTTTCCAGCCTAACCCGCAAGATATCAAGAAGAGAATCGAAACCCTAATAGACGTGAGTTTCGATGATCCAGTTCAGTTTACTCATTCACTCGTGGAGTAGCGAGAGTATCTGGAACGATGCGATGACCGCAAGTCATATAAATACCTGGTATGTAGCTGGTTTGCTCATCGGTGGAATATAGCTCACACTGCCGACCAATGTCAAGGCATGATCTCGAGATTTGCCTATTGTAATTTAGTTACTCGCATTGTTGACTAGCGGAAAATGTGGCTAGGTCGGAGCAGTTGCAGCCCAAGGTTGATAAAACTATTCGTTCGTGATTGACTACATATCAATACTTGACATGATACATAGGCTCAGCAGACGCTCACAGTAGGGACGAATCCACCACCGCAATGTCTGCGAGACTTGTGGCCTGGGGTAATTAATTTGGGCTAACAAACGGGATATTCCCGTACTCCGGTCACTACTGATACTGGCAAGGCGACTCAACTCGCAGTTGGGATACAAAGCCAACTGAACCACAATGGTACACCTTCCAACCAGAACTAATGGCATCCGGACTGTCATCAAAGTGTCAACCGGGATCGCGGAACAACAACACAACAACGTACTCTTCACTGACCCTCGACGGGCCAGATCCGTGAGTATCTCATCGATCGCTAATCAGATATAGGATTTTGCACGTCGAGTGTATGAAGTGAAGCATACACCTCAACATCATCGATGTCGGCAAGTCAGGAACTGTCTCTACGACGATCCACTTCCATCGAACTAGACCCAAGTCAGTCCACGACATCGCTGGGATAGTGTGGCCCACCTTCAACAAGAGTACGATGCATCATACAACGGCGGCTGGATGATAAAAGTCAGCCACCGAGGACGCTGAGCATGTCGAGGTCAACGTACCGCGCTCCGCAGCCAAGCCGAAGGGGTTTCCCAAGAGAAGGGTGGAGCGAGCAAGCGAGGTACTTATACTGACTCATCCTGCCTTAGGGCTGGTCTCTCCCACGGCCATATATAGAAGTCACTATGCACATGACATCCGCGTGCTACAACTCATCCCTCTTGTGATCCCCAGTCCCGTAGAAAACATTTCCAAGCTCTGTCACGGGAGAAATGAGTACAGCTTCTTCCGAGAGATAACTGAGCCTTACTTTGGCGCATGTCTGGGCTGAGTTCCACTGGAAGAACGACATTGTACTCTACAAATAAATTACCATGCCCGGACTGTTCGAAAAGGGGCATCCCTTCCCCCTCAAACGTTTGCACGTATCCTAAAGATTTATGTCGGCAATGTTGAAAATGCAAGGCACCCAAGACCTACCGGGTTGTGTAACACCTGTGCGGTCAATCTCTACCACATGTCCGTCAAGGTGCGTGACATTACGCTTGAATCCTAGGAGGGCCTGTAAGAAACGCGTGAGCACATTACATAGCAAGAGACTATAACATACATACCTCATCGATGCCAATCGTCTCTCGCCAGTAGAGCGTGCTTTCTTTCCTTCTCCAACCACCTTCCTCTTGCTTACTCCGCACACGCAAGACAACATCACCGGGCTCCCAGTCAGGGTTCTCGTCTCCCTCGCCATCGAACACGACGTCATGTCCCTCAGGCATGCCAGGTTCGATATCCAATGTGTAGTGCTGTATGTGCTCAACCACTTTTTCCCCGTTACAATGGGGACATTTCTTCACTATCACAGTCCCGCGCCCACCACACTCGTTGCATGTGGCTTGACTTTGCGCAAACATGCCGGGAAATATCTGCTGCTTGGTAATTTTGATACCTGACCCTCCACATCCGCTGCAAGCATGAATGTCACCATCCGAAGCGGCCCCAGATCCTCTGCAGTGATCACAGAGAATATGTTTCCTCATCGAAAACTGACGTGGATGCATAAGGACTCATGATGAGAGGGCAGACACGAGAACGCACGTCAATATTAGCTCCCTTGTACCTTGGCAGAGTAAGTCCCCGAGACGTAATCATTCATGAAAACACATACATATCGGTTAGAGAGACCTCGAATTCCATCAGCACCGTTGGCCCTCGACGTACTTGCTGCTGGTGTCCGACTACGGTGCATGAGTGAAGTGCATCATAATAAGCGCAGTAGAAAACTCACATCCACCTCCAAAGAAGTTGGTAAATATGTCAAAAGGATTCGCATGGTGTTGTTGTCCGCCTTCATGCGCACGCAAACCTTCCTATGTGCCATGAAATGATGAGCATGTGCCAAAGGTAGTTAGTGGTTGCTTTTCTACCTCGCCATGCCGGTCATAGATTTGCCGTTTCTGCGTGACAATAAATGGGAGGTCACTTCATTCTGCGCATGTCTCTGACTCACAGTTTGATCGGAAAGCACTTCATACGCTATAATCACCCGTCAGCCTTACCACTGTCCATCGCACGAGGAATGACCGCTACCGTGTGCTATTTCAACAAATTTTTCTTCTGCGCTTGGGTCTTTATTCTTGTCTGGATGGTATCTACGACTGAGGCGTTTGTAGGCTTTTCTAATGTCTTGTTCCGAGGCATGTTTGGAAACTGGAGGTGACTCGTCAGTCAAAAGACAGGTTACGCCATTCGGTGCGCGCCTTGAACTGACGCTCTAGTGATTTGTAGAGATCCCCCGCGCTAACCAATACGGAAAGAGCCAGTAGAAAGAAAAGTACCAGGGCAGACGACGCTGGCATCGCTGGCGACAGATGGAGGGTTGCTAACCAGGATACAATGTATGCAGACACGTATACTGGGTCATCACGTGACCTATAAGCTCTGAGGTTGTGCTCGACGACGTCCAGCGGCCAATGTTGGGCCGACCACATCTTTCAAGTTGGAGAGCCCTTACTGTGACTCGCCACAGACACTACTCGGAGGCTACGGCTCTCCAAAACTATCACTCTAAAGTCAGAGGTCGTCCATTTCCGTCCCACCACCAGTGTCATGACCTTGACGTGTGTCCTTTCAGCCATACCATTTGCTTTCTCGCCAGAAGATGCCATCTCTCATGTTGGTATCGCTGCTTCTGTGGCAGGCTACGTTGGCAGATCGCGCAAGGGCCAGCCTAATGTATCGCTCGCCGCGGTTGCTGCTTCTGTTCTCTCCAGGATCTTCCCTGTGAGCAACTTCAGGCCTCTCCAGCCAACGCGCGTACAACCATTATACTTCCCGACCTGGTTTGTACGTGCTGAGCTCGAGGTTACGGCCTGGCTTTCTTCGGAGTCTGATTCCGAAGGATCTCAAGTTTGTCCCAACGTTGCTTCGTCGATATCACCTTACATCTCAGCAGAGCGAAACTGCCACAATACAATTTGAGGATATGTAGGTGCATCTGGACAACCGTCCTCTCGATGCTTACAATTGCTCGATAGGTACCTGCCAGGTAGGCCAATCTCCATCCTTTCACCACGTCTCTTTTTTCTTTCAAATCTATGTAACGTAGGATTTGGCATGGATTTTGGACGTATCTTGGTCCGTGATCCACCAACACAAAGTGAACATGCCAAACCGTTCTCTCCCGATTTGGCCCGTCAATGGGGACTCGATGTGATGTGTCTCCCATACAATGTCCTGCCATTCGATATAGTCGACCGAGCACGCACCCTTTCGTATACCGATACTGTCATCAGTGAAAACATGCGTTTTAACCCGCAATCGATCAAGATGAACCTTGTGCGTGACCTTCACTCCTGATTGACTCCTTCTCTAAGCTTAGGGTAGGCCGCTGCCTACCCTGTTCTTTTGCCAGTGTACCTTGCACAATATATCTCACGAGAGCCCTGGCCGCCTGTGACTATAGTATTAGCGGCACACGACATTCCTGTGAGCACTCTTTCGTTTGTCACGTTAGATGCACCAAGATTTTCGTCGCCTCAGGGTGTCCATTACATTCACATTCCACACCTGGATGCCGGGGATAGTATTCGACTCCCATTCGAAGAGCTCATTGCTAGTGAGGATGACTACGTAGAGGTCGGCAGCGCTCCAGGAGATACCGAAGTCCGCGCCATCGTAGTAAATCCAATGGATGACAATCTTCTTGCCGATGAGCTATCGTCGTGGCTGAATGACAAACTCCAACAACGAAACGCTCCTGTTTCTATGGTGGCTAGTCAACCGGTTGACATGAAGGATCCGAGAATTCGCGAATGGACGCAGGAAGAGTTGGACCCTGTCCACCGATGGTTACACATGGGCCGAGCTCATTCCTTTTTCAAGTCGATCCTCAAAGTAAGTTGTCGACTCTAGATATTCATCCTGCGCACACTGAGGAATAGTCTAGAACATGAACTTGGATGAGAATCAGATTACCTCGCTCAAGTCTGGGACTCGTGGAGAGTCGAAATTCGTGGTTGATCTGTTCGAGACGATCCTCAAGGCTGACCCTGAAAAGGCACAACTCAAGTGGCAAGACACGCGCGCCGCAGCAACCCCCGAGTGGTGGAAGAAGTGGGAGGAAAGCCAAAAACCACGGAGGCCCATTTGGTAATCTCACCCTACACATTGGCAAGCTCACATTTTCACGATGGCACTTGTGGATGTCATATCTGATGCTTGCTCGCTCAATAAATAGCGACAGTCATTGCTAGAGAAACTTCAGAAATCTATTTAGTCAATCTTTCGTGCCCACTTCCTGCCCGAAGGAGAGGCAGTTGCATGTCGAGGGGGTGGAAGTGGCGCCTTCGGGGGAACAACAACGTCAACCTTCTGGTGCTCTGCCCGTGCCCAATTCTCCTTCTCATGTACTACACCAATGGGCATCTTCGAGTATACCCCCTTGTCATCTTCACCCCAGTAGATCCACATTTGTACTCCAACTATGATGTTTAAAACGAGTGCTAGGGCAAATCCTGCAGTCACGATAATATCGCCAACCTCGGTGGCAGTGGTGAAGAGACGCGCGAGGCATCCCACAATCTGAGAGGCTACGGCAAATGTAGACAGCTGGCCAGTCGAGCGGGAACGAGCGTTTTGCATGATTTGAGGAAGCTTTGAGAACAACGAGAGTGGGAGGGTAGCAAGTTGGAGGAGTGCCAATGTTTCCCGAGGCACGGCATAAAGGATAATAGCGCAGGCAACGGTTCCAATAGCCGTAGCAGCAAGCCGTCCCACAGTGTTTTGCGTTTTGCGGAGGGGCGTCGAGGGAAGGTAGACGACCAAGAATGTGATGAGGGTGTTCTGGAGGGTAAGAAAAAGGTTTTCCCCATAGGTCGAGAACGGAAAGTCGTTCCTGTAGGAGTAAGCGGTTGTAATGGCGTACGCAAGCGTTTCAAGGATGTAAGCGGGCAGGGAGAGGCCGCGGGCAGACCGGGCGGAGAGGACTTGGGAGAATGAGCGTACGACGGGGGATTAGGAATCGAAAGCTCACTGAGCATTAGTTGGGGTACCTTCATAATGGAACCCCCTACAACGATTCCGAGACCCAATCCCTTGGAGAGTGAGTACCTCAGGCAGTTTACATCGTCGAGGTTGAGGTTCCGAACGAGAGAAGAGTAGCATTTCTGTGAATTTTGTTCGTCCACGATGAAAGAGAGACCACAAAGTGACTTGCCTCGCCAATAATTGCAGTTCCAAGGTCTGCAATGAACCAAGGAAGGTTTCTTGTTATTGTGGTCATGGTGGTGTCAAGCAAACGTGGTATACAGCCAGATGTGGCTGTGCTGATACTTTTGCCTTGACTGATCATCAAGCAAGAAAAAAATGGCCGAGTACGATCTCTCAAAGACGATCATTCCCTACTTGGATCGCCACCTCGCCTTTCCTTTACTCGCCCATCTAGTAGAGACTTCGCTCTTTCCAGTGGAACAGGTCCAGGCAGCCCAATATGAACTCGCCAAGGGCACCAACATGGTCGACTACGCGGTCAGTCTGTTCGAACAGCTGCACCCTGATGAAGAGGTTCCCCCAGGTCTGTCTATGAAACCAGGTTCGATCATCCAGCTGACTTTTCCTATTCTCAGAATTTTCTGGAAAGCGAGAAAAAGCCGTATCGACAAACGAGCGATTGCAGCAAGAAGCACAGGCTGTTCTGGATGTGATCGAGAACCCAGACGTTGCACAAGCACTGCGTCAAGATAAATATCAAAATCTCCAATATCTCAAAGAACATTACAATGTATGCTTATTGGATTGCGGTCGTGCCCTGCTTAGTACTCCTAGGTCACATTGGAACAAATCACGGCCCTATACAACTTTGGTCAATTCCAATACACGTATGGAAATTACAGTGGTGCAGCAGACTACTTGTATCACTTTCGCGTGTTATCCACCGATAACGAGCTCAACACGTCTGCACACTGGGGAAAACTTGCATCGGATATTCTCACAGGAAAGTGGGAAACAGCCCTTGAAGAGCTCAACACACTCCGAGACATCATCGACTCTCGCTCACCGTCGTCCCTTTCGACAAGTTCCACCGAGTCAGCCGCTCTTGCCCAGTTGCACTCCCGGACGTGGCTCGTACACTGGTCTCTCTTCGTGTACTTCAATCACCCCCAAGGTCGTACACTTCTTCTCGAGACTTTCTTCTCGCCTACTTATCTCAACACGATCCAAACTTCTTGCCCCTGGATTCTGCGTTACATTGCTACTGCCGCGATTCTTTCTCGAAAATCAACTACCGGAAGCACGAATGCATCTTCGCGCGTACGGCATTCTATCCGGGAGATTGTCAAGGTCATCCAAACAGAGGAGTACCAATATCAAGATCCGATTACCTCGTTTCTGAAAGAACTCTATGTTGAGTTTGACTTTGAAGCTGCCCAGCGGGAACTAGGAGTTGCAGAGCGTGTTGTTGCGGATGACTTTTTCCTGGGTGAATTTAGAGAGGAGTTTCTGGACAATTCACGTTACTTGATCAGCGAGGCATATTGCCGCATACACCAACGTATCGATATCGGGTACGTTAGCATGGCCATCGAAAGAAGTTGCGCAAGGTCCGACATTTACTTCCACAGGGATTTATCGGAGAGACTCAATCTCACAAAGGATGAAGGCGAGAAATGGATTGTCAATCTTATCCGAGAGACTCGAATGGGTGCTGATGCCAAGATCGATCTAGAAAAGGTGAGTGTGCACCAGTGTCGAAGTAAATTGTTCATGCCCATCTATGAAGAACGTGATAGAGATCCATCGCTCGCCACTCCCGGTATACCAGTCAGTCATTGAAAAGACTCGTGGGCTGGCCTTTCGTACCCAAGCTTTGGGAGCAGGGATGCTGCAACCTCACCAGTCTTCACACCAAAATGTATCGCAGCCAGTGGAGGGTGCACGGTAATGGCTCAGTATCTATACATTGACTGTGCTCTGTAAGTGTGCAGTAACACTCCATCGGGTTGTGTGGTCACAGGAAAGTCATCAACTATCAACCATCACTTCCAGCATCTGGTCCAGATTATATCGGTTCGGCAAATTAGAGGAGTGTCGAAACTTACAATATGTCGTATCCACGAGTGATGACATGTTCTACCCCGTCAAAGGCTACGTTACATCCACCCTGTGGAGTCCCTGTCATATAGTAGCGAGCCAGTAGTGAGGAATACTTACGAGGTGTTCTCCCGTCTTTCCGGGGACTCTTGTGTTGCGTACGGTAGCCAGCGCATGGTAGAGGCTCGCACCATTCTCCTCGTACCCGCCATGCACAGGACGACGCTGGGAGGGAATACGACCAAGGCTGGTGGGCACCCACTCCATCGTCTCCTTATCGAATGGGAGAAGGTCATAGCGTCCATAATGCTCGACCTCTGAACCCCCATAGGGGACACGACAAGGTGGAACTAGAATTGGGCCGATCTTGCACGGGTGTACAGAATTGTTGAATATTGCAGAACCGAGAAAGATGGGGTTGGCACCGTCGCTGTCGCGGAAAGGGGGATCTTTGGTGCATGTCGAGTCGGGAAACGGAGAGGAAGCGTTGAGTGCGATGCGATAGCCCGATGGCGGGGCTCGCGATGGGCTGTAGGGAGGTGGGGGAGGCGAGGGAGGGGGAACTGAGGAAAGGCTGCTGTGCTTCTTGTCGTCAAACATCTAGAGGTGGGTTCCCTTTCGAGGCAGTCTCAGACCCCTTACCATCGCTTGTAGGTTACGTCCAGCGAACATGATGCTAGCTGTCACCCTTTGCCAGCACTCTTCATGGTGGGTAGACCTTGTCGACTTGAAATCGATGCTTAACCTACCCAAGATGATCAAAGAAGAACCTGTTGATTCTGTGCTCCCTCTTCAGGGGGGGACAAGCTCAAACACCGTGTCTCGTTCACCTCTACCTCAATCCGCATGCGCCGCAATGGCCCGGAGCACAGTTTATTCTTTGATGCTTCTGTCGACCCGCTTGACGCAAACAAATGGTCCCCAGTTCAAAGGGTACTGGTCAGGTCGAGGACAAACTGCTGGTTATTCGTCGGGCAGTACCAATGCACCCCAGCACCTTCTCTTACAACAGACGAATGGAGATCGCAACCACCAAAGGTGAGCGCCAATCCATGTCACGGTCTGTCCATCTTGTAGATGCTATTCCCCAGGTTAAGAAAACGTGGGCAACGAAAATTTCAACGAAAGAGTGGGGAAGAGAAGTGAGAGTAAAAATTGTCCTTCAGAGGAGACTCGGCAGAGATCCGACCGCAAAAGAGATTGAAGACGCAGACGATTCAAACGAGAAATTTCATGCAACACCAGAGGAAGTTTATCACGCGTTCGATGAGGGCCACGCTGTCTGTTATTCTTTCAGATCATGCACAATCATAATATTTACAAATAATTTTGCCAGGTCATTCTATCGTGGTGTATGAAGTGTGTTGGTTATGACGAAGATTTTCAGCGCCAGATCGCAGCTGGCAATGCTGTACGCTGATGTCTCATCCCTCGGCAAGCTAATAATTTTGCGTTTAACCTGTAGTTTTACTTGGACTCGTACCTTGTTATTCACAAACGTCATGCCAGTTCTGCTCATCGTGATTATCGCAACTCGGGTGGGATTCGTACTCAACATCGAATGCTACCTTCTGCATAGTCTGCGCAGAGTGGGACGTCTGCTCCCGTTGGACTCGTCGGAATCCCAAAATCCACCATTGTCACCTGCCCTTCGAACTCGGCGGCGGAGGCAGCTCTTCCGTCTGCCATTCCGTGGACGACAATGAAGGCAAGTTTGCGACCAATTTCTGGCGACGCGGTGTCTCAACGGGTTGCGGTTCCACGCTGGCGCCCTGGATAGACATCGAGGAGAACTCGCGGTAAAGCGACCTATCAATGTGACTTGGGACAACAAGCGCAGAGCCAAAAAAGCATCGTCTCCTTACTGTGCTTCCTGGCTGCGGGCATTGCTCCAAATTCTGCACGCATCCTTGAATCGTGTGAGAACGTTGGTCATGTCGTTGTAAAACTGTCGGCATTGAATTTGTGGTGTCCCACAGGACAGCAAATCTACCTTGTGTCCCTCCTCCAAATTGCGCATAATCTCTCGGTACTTCGCGTAGGCAAGGTCGAGATGTTGCAATGCTTGTTCACGCTCCTTGACAGAACTGTCCTCTTTTCGGGAGGATAAGAAAGTTTCATTTGTGGACTAGATAACGGTGTGAGATGTGAACGAATGATGTGAAGCGCATACAAACTTTTATAACCTCCAAAAGTCCTTCCTGTTTCTTCCGTCCGTCCACGAGGCCTTGTATGAACTTGTCGTATTTGGCAAGTTCTTCATCTGAAACATCGGTGAACAAGGTTGGGGTGATCTCGGTATCGCGATCAAGTTGCCCAACGACTGTCACGAAAAGGGGTCGAATATCATCCACTTCGCCGCGTCGTTGTGCCCTAGATACAAGTTCGCCGCGATTGTGACGTACATCGTCAAGTGCTTCCAGGTGACCTCGAAGAACGCGCGCATGGACTTGGGTCTGGTTGCCCACAACCTGCGCCTTCCCGACAGCTGATATAGTGGAAGGTGGGACAAAGTTTTCCAGCTCACTCTAGACGATTATAAATGGGATTTAACGAATCAACAGATACACATTACCTTGTCCAAAACCAGCTGCAAGATAGCCTGTTCCCACTCCTTCCATTTTTGGCGGACGACTTCATCACTATCAGCGGCTTTCGCAAGAATATCCCTGTATCTCTCCTGTTTCTGGACAAGTTCTCTGTTGGCTTCGTATGAGGGTGGCCTCTTCATTGGGACTTCTTTCCGCGCTGCTTCATCCTCAGATGCTTCGTTATCCAACACGTCCATTGCCTAGATGCGACGTTAGGCATTGAACAGTGTGAAAACTTATCACCAAACCTCATCCAGTATTTCCATGGCACGACGGGCTAAAAGCTCGACATTTTCTAGATAAGTCTCGATTCGCTCGGGGCCCTCTTCTAATCTGACTTCTTCGGCTTTCTTTAACAAGCTCGGAGGTAGTCCGATGTAACGTTCTAATGCCTCGAGGGAGGATGGAAGGTTGAGAGAATGTAAAGTTCTGTAACCATAGTAAGCAAGGGATACAGGTGGATGGGGGGACAAACTGGTCAGCTTCATTGTCAAGTTCTTGTGCAAAGTCAGTTATCTTCTCTTTGATAAGAGTCTGCTTGTTATCGTTGTAGATATCTAGGGAATAGAATGAATACCGGAACTCAGTGACTACCAAGATCAACATACTGATAGCTTCTCTGGCTCCCCAGCTCAGCAACTCGTCAAAGAGGATGTGACTACTACCCAACACACTCTTTGGATTTGACAAACTAGAGTGGGGATTGCTTTGGGCCATGACGACTACTTGAATTGGTGTCGTAGCAGAAGAAGCAGGGATGTCTTTGTGATAAATAAGGTCGTTGTCGCGCTCGGCGCGTGCGAGATTTTTCTGCAGGACATCTAACAGAGACTTGACGAATATTGGAAGAGACGCGTTTGATGTAGATAGGACAAAATACCTTGACATCCTGCACAACCGCGGGAGAGACAGTAGTGCGTTTTGCAGCATTGTATCCTTGCCTTGCTTCGGCTTCCGCGTCGATCAACCGACGTAGCTCGTCACCATAACTAGAAAGGGGGGTCAAGGCACGACAATGAGAAAGGGTGTGACACGGACTTGTTAGCTTCGAGGTCATCTATGCTCTTCCTGTACAGTGCTGCTGCACGAAAATGCCGCTGCTTCGTTTCCAAGTGGATAGGCCAGGTCTTGCACCGGTGTGAGCGAGATTGTACAGTGATGAGAAATGTGCAGTGTTACCGGTGGTAGCTTGTCAAGGACTTGTGGCGTAGCCATTCGCAAGGAGTCCAGAGAAGACGTGTATAGCGATGCAACTCCAGCAGCCAACTTTGCAATCAGACTGTTCTTGTAGTGGTCTGCCAACTAGTCAGGATAAGTTTTCCAGGGGAAGAATGTCGGACACCTGCGACGGCGCGTTGCCATGCACACTCCTGTGCCTGTGCAAGCATGAGGAATTCCAAGCTACGAACGAAAGAAGGGGTCAGATCAAGGGGCGTCTGCTCTGGGTCTGGTGGAATGTCGAGTTTCGGCAGGGCTGAAGTACGAAGAAAAGCAAATGTCCCAGCAGCATTCTTGAGTCGATGAGAATGAGATGAGATGGAAGAGAGCATTCATTACGGACCTGATAGTAGAGGGTCGCTCGCTTTAGGCCGTCTTGACTGGATCTGTCCTCGGAGGATGCCAGCTGGGAGTAGAGGACGGCCAAGTTGAACAGGATGGCCGCCCTTTCAAAGGCGATACTGCAAAGGGTGACTGGGACGGACGACGAGGGGGCAAAGAGATGGGCATAGGCAAACTCGAGGCCGATCTGGAATGTGCTGGATCAGAAAGGACCGCTGACGGAGGGCGACACAGACATCAGAAGGGAACTTTGTGAGCACAAAGACGAGCTGTGCATGGTAACTAGAACAAGTCAGGCCTGGCTATGGATTGGGTGTGCGACGAACCGTAGAAAGGCGTCGATGGTGTCGATGTGGAGCTGGATGACCACGCAGGGTGTACGGAGAGACTCCCAGTCCGCGATGTCCTGTCTGTATAGGTCTGGGTGGTCCTGCGCGTGCTGGTCCAGGTAGTCGCGGACGGCGGTGCGGATGTGTGTTGGATATGTTTTTTTGAATGGGAGACTCAGATGGTTTGGCATCTCTGCTGATTTCTCACCCCAGCCACTGGTTGGTTATTGTCCTCCTCCTCCGCTCCCCGTTCACCATCGCGCTCGCCTCTGTCGCCGCCTTGCAGACACTTCGCTGCTCGTGGGACGCCGTGTTCCAAACGCATCTCATTCTGCGCTCACATTTCCAGCCAAACCATGTCCTACGTCGACCAGTCATCGCCCGTGTCTCCAATGGGCAGGCGACTCACGAACAGAAACAACAACCGCTATAGCGTAACAGCCTTGTTCAGCATGGCCGCAGAGCAGGACGTCGAGGTCGAGGATGATCTGGCGAGAGGTCTGTCTCCACATATCCTATCCTTGTACACCAATGCAACGGACTCTAAACAGCCCAAAAACGCTTGCGAGACCTCAAGGGAAAAATTTCCGTTCAGTCAAAGAAAAACTTTGTTCTCGAGCGAGACGTCCGCTACCTTGACTCACGGATAGCCCTTCTGATCCAGAACCGTATGGCAGCCGACGAAGTGCGTCACATCTCTCTCTATTCCTCTCCCTCGGTTTTCATTCCCAGTTCAGCAACGCGAAGTCGAGCGGACGCTAGAAGACGTCGACCCAACAGAAGGCCATTATCCCGACGATCGCAAACTACAGCAATACTCAAATCTTTTTTTCCTCCTTCAGTCTGAACCACGCCATATTGCCAACCTCTGTCGACTCGTCAGCCTGTCCGAAATCGATACCCTTCTCCAAACCGTCATGTTTACACTCTATGGCAACCAGTACGAGAGTCGCGAGGAACATCTCCTCCTTACCATGTTCCAGTCCGTACTCTCTGCCCAGTTCGAGACCGCCACAGAATTCGGTTCCCTACTGCGAGCAAACACCCCTGTCTCCCGTATGATGACAACTTACACCCGCCGTGGTCCAGGCCAAAGTTATCTCAAAGGCGTTCTTGCAGAGCGCATAAACAGTCTTATAGAGCACAAGGATCTCAACCTCGAGATAAATCCTGTAAAGGTGACTTATTTCCCGTCCTCTATAATTTCCCCTTCCGCCTACATTTTGACTAGGTGTACGAACAAATGATCAATCAAATCGAGGAGGAGACTGGCACGCTCCCTCCGAATCTTCCCCGTGGCGTTCCTCCTGAAGTCGCAGCAGAAAATGCTGACGTTCAAGCGATCATCGCTCCTAGGCTTACCATGCTGATGGAAATCGCAAACAGCTTCCTTGTGACCATCATTGAGAGTATGGAAAGTGTTCCTTACGGCATTCGGTGGATTTGCAAGCAAATCAGGAGTTTGACTCGTGTATGACCCTGTTCCACATATCCATTTCCCACCTCCTGATACCCCTTGGCAGCGGAAATATCCAGAGGCAACGGATTACGCCATCTGTTCACTGATCGGTGGCTTCTTCTTCCTGCGTTTCATCAATCCTGCGATCGTCACACCTCAAGCGTACATGTTGGTGGATGGCGTGCCGGCCAAGCATCCCCGGCGGACGTTGACCCTAGTAAGTTAGCACCGGTAGTGTGATCCATGGATATCCCTTATTCCTGCGCCCTATAGATAGCAAAAATGTTGCAAAACCTTGCAAATAAGCCGTCTTACGCAAAGGAAGCATATATGATTACGTTGAATCCTTTTGTCGAGAATAACAAAGCGCGAATCAACCAATTCCTCAACAGTTTGTGCGAGGTTGGCGACTTTTACGACACTTTGGAGGTGCGTGAACGTGTGAACGTATGACTATAACTAAGCCCTTTGATGACATTTTCGCATAGATGGATCAATACATGGCACTTTCCAAGAAGGACCTTATGATTCACATTACTATGAATGAGTTGTACAACACGCACGCATTGATTTTGCAACATATTGAAACTCTGGTAAGTCAACTGGTCAGCTAGCAGAATATTATTATTTAGCAATGTGCAGTCACCAAATGATAAGCAGCATCTGCGTATCCTTACCGACGAACTTGGCCCTGCTCCTCCTCAGGTCCCTCGAAAAGAAAATCGTACTATCGAGTTGAACTTGTACAGCCGCTGGGAGACTCCCGTCCAAGACCTCCACACAGCACTTATGGACTCGATCTCTCAAAGTGATATGCTATACATGGAGACAAAGTCCATCCTTGTGCAACTCGTCCGCTCTATTCCCCACTCTGCTGAGAAGCGGCCTTACAACCTCGCGGCGCTTGCGGAACGTGCGGCAACCACCAAGGATGCCACGCTTGTGCGCAAGGGAATCAAGGTCAAGGAGATGTTGCGTGAGCTCGAAGAGAACAAGATCATTGATCAGGCAGATGGTTATAAGCTCATGCAGGAAGAGGTGGCTGCGGAACTTGTTCATCTGGGTAATCTCCGTGACAAGGTGCTAATAGAGACCAAATCTCTCGAGGCTGTTTATAAAACGATTTGCGATCACAACAGCTATTTGCGTTCGCAACTCGAACAGTACAAGGCATACCTACAAAACGTGCGCCTGACCGCTTCCAAGGATAAAGGGAGCACAACAGGTGTTGGTGTTGTTACAGTTGGTGGGAGAGAGAGAAAGCCTTCAAGAAGCGCTGTCCTTGGCCCCTATCGGTTCACTCATGCACAATTAGAGAAGGAGGGCATTATCGTTGAAAGCAATGTCCCGGATAATCGGTAAGCTCCTCGACTTTACAAGTGCTCAAGTGCTATTATCTGATTCTGGCCCTCTCTGTAGTCGCCCGAATATTTACTTTAATATTACATCACCCAGTCCCGGAACCTTCATCATCTCACTACATTACAAAGGCCGCGAGAAGGCGATTCTTGAGATGGATCTGAAAATTGATGATCTATTGGAGAAGGTACTCATTCGCGTGTTTTGCTGGGCACACCACTCAACTCAGCCAACAGCAAAAAGATAACAAGCATCTGCTTGACCTGGAGTACGTCCAGTTGAACGTACCAAAGGTGCTCGCACTCTTGAGAAAGGTCTTCGCTAAGCGATGAACAGTTGTTTCGGCATACTTTCAACCTAGTATATTTGAGCGGCTCATCTCCTTACTTATGCCATATTCATTCTGTCATACCCGTCATTCCTTTCCGTTTGTTCTCTGTCTTCCAGCTTCGTCTTATTACAATACGCTTTCTGTTCTGTGACTGTTCGTTCTGGAAATTTTGGATGTATTACATGTGTAGTTATGTGTGTTTCTGGATACCTGTCTTTCCTACCCTCCCAATACTCTGCCAGTTTGCTCTACGATAGTACTAGACATCCTTGGTCCGTCATTGATGCAACGCATGCGAAACCGATTTTAGCGTGGGTGAGTACTACGCAGTCCTTTGCTTGTGTTCTCTGCAAGGTCACGTCGGATGTTGGGGCCTCTGTAGTCCATCTCATTGCAAGATTGGAGATGTCACGCTCGTTTTTAACACTCTCTTTCGTCCTTACTCTTTGCTTGGGAATCGTCTCAGGAAACTCATCGGCGTCTCTACCCAGTCTGCAGTTGGGCCAACCAGCGTCAAATGTGTCTCAGTCAAACAATCCTGGCGACGGCATCTCCCCCGTCTCACTGGCTGACGATGGGTCAGTGGTCGTTCACAGCCAGTAGAACCATATGGGCTTATTTTTTAAAGCACATACTATACCGTCATTCAAGCTGGCCAGATCAGCTTCCGTGTGTCACTAGATACTGGATCATCCGATCGTTCGTCGCAATTCTCTGTACACTCTGCCCACGCTCAGATTGGCGTCGTTTGGCAGTCTGGTTGGTCTCGACGGCTTGCACCACAAAAACATGTTCTGCCGTTCCAAAATACCCTTTGACATATGCATCGCCGACGTTCGTTTCCATCAATGGAAACGATACCGCATTCACCCTCAGCTACGCTGATGGCACTGGTGAGGAATTATTGGCGTTTCTGCAGTCGAATGTTTGACAGACATCGTGAATATCTTGAGGTGTGTCAGGATTTGTTGCAAGAGAGTCCGTCGAGGTCTCGAACGTCACCTCGCCAAATCAGGCTTTTGGTGAGTATGTCAATCCATGATGGCATCGTAGTGTTTGATTGCATTCCTCCCAAATCCGATAGGCGTAGTAACCAACTCGAATGTCACTCTCATCGACGAAGTTAGCGGCGTCCTCGGTCTGGGTTTCGCTCGGTTATCGGAAATTGATGTGGCTACCCCAAACGGCGCGTGTTTCATGTGTGGCCTACTTCCACACTTACTCGTTGCTGCAGCCCCACCATTCCTCGCAAGTTTGTCTCAACAAGGCATACTTGATTACCCCATCTTTGGATTACTTCTGACACGCAATTCGACCGGCTCGCTTGCATTAGGTGGGTGATAAGTTCCACCGCGCTGATCAATGGACTCCTTAGACCCACGGTCAACCCGCAGGTGCTATTGATGCCTCAGTCGTACAAGATGAAAGCAAGATTGTATGGAATGATGTAGTTCCGTTTTCTCCGGTAGGCACACAGACGAACACCTCAGGATATATGTACTGGGCCATCCACATGACGAACTTTGCAGTAAGTACGATCGAAATGGTAGCTGGTTTTCACACACGTTTTGGTTAGGTAAATGAAACTGTGCTATCCCCGATGCCTACATATCCCGGCCCAACTGGAAACTCTTCAATTGCTCTTTTGGATGTGTAAGTGTCATTGGATCCAGTGTCGAGGTTTACATACTCAAGGTGAGGTCATGTAGAGGAGCTGTTGGGCTGTATGGACCGTACCAAGACGTAGGTGAGTTAAGCATGTACGCTACCGAACTCACCATCGCTTCGTAGGTGACGAGGTTGTTTGCACTTTTCCCCGACAGTCGGCTAGTGGATGAGAGTAAGCGGTGATTCGATGTCATCCAGGTGACCGAGTCAATAATCTTCAGGTGGACAATGGGTGATCCCCTGCAGCTCATCTGCCACCATGACATTTAGTTTTGGGTATATAACAGCTACCTTTATCGGTTCTTGCTTATATATGGAGCAGAGACGGGACTGCGTTTGTTCTTCAACCCACAGATTATATGATTGGTCCAGCGGCAGGTGATCCGTCTCTATGTTTGTGTTGGCCAAAAGCTTCGCCGCCGAGTGCAAATGGTATTGATTGGCAGCTTGGTACGGCCAACTCACTCCTTTTTGATCATATTTGTAACGACTCTTTAGGAACGCCGTTTTTGCGCACTGTATACTCTATCTGGAGGTAGGTAGAGCAAAATTTACCCTTTGGATTATCTCCCTTATCCGAACAGTTACGGGATTGATTATATACAACCTCCGATGATTGGCTTGTATCCCCTCAGCAACTCTTCGGCGCCGGTCGAGTCACCTGCTCTTGTCAGTTCATTCTTCTCGTCTGTGTCTGCTACTGTAGCGACTACATTACCGAACTATCTCTTGGCGACTCCAACGTACACGACACCTTCCTACGCCTTCAACACTTCTGTCCCTGCCGATTTGGGCGAAATTGTAGGCTCGGAACTTGCGACAAGCACATACCTACCAATACTCGCTTCGCCTGCAATAGGTGCGACTGTACTTCCTGTGCTTTTGGATCAATATACCTCAATAGCAACCGACGCACAAGGAGATGTTATTACCTCCACGTACCACCTCACAGAACCTTCCGTGGTTCTTGGAGTTCCTCCAGGGTGGAATGGTGCTCGGACGCTACGATCGCCCGACTCTAAATTTTGTCTCTCATTCTTTTTAGCAGCCTGTGCTGCTGCATGGATATTCTAGAGAACATTGATTTACAGACAATGAAACTGCCGTCGTGTCTTGTCGGTGGTAGTTAGTCCACGGCTTTTTTTTTCATGGGCTCTCGAGGATGGACTATTTCCATCGATAATTGTATTCTGTGGACGATCTGTTTATGCATGGATCATTTCCAGCATGAGTGAGTGCCACTGTTTGAAAACGAATTAACGTTGAACTCTCGAACATGTTGCGTCGTCACCAGATGTACGTAGTTCAGTATGTTCACCCGCTGTTATACCTTGTGCTCAGATCGTCCAGGAATGACCGATAGGTCGGATCGCTGGTATTCCACCTGCGAATGGATCCCAATCGCGGTTTTCTCAGCGCGGAAGTTTCTAACACTGTCAGGTCCTACCAAGTATGCTTGTGCGTACTCGTGCACCGGAGAGGGGTCTTGTACGTCACTGGATGAAAAGGGTTACAGTCTCCTCTCTCCTCTCTCCCCTTTCTCCTACAAACTGCGATGCCTGCCCAACGCCTTGCTCAACCCAACCCACCCCCTGACCCTTCTCATCTTCCTGATGCCATACTCGATTATCGCGCACAAGCCAGCTTTGGCCCGGTCATCACCCCCACAGAACTCGACTCCCTCCGCAAGTTCACGCGAGCTGCGAATTACATTGCGGCCGGTAACTAACCCCTACTTCGGATATACCATGCTCATGTGTCTCTAGCTATGATCTTTCTGAGGGACAATGTTCTCCTCGAGCGCAAGCTCACATCTGACGACATCAAGCATCGCTTACTTGGACATTGGGGAACTTGCCCCGGCCTCGTCCTCGTATATGCGCATCTGAATCGCATCATCAAAAAGAGCGGCCTCGACATACTACTCGTAGTAGGACCTGGTTGGATTTCTTTTTCTCATGGCATGCCCAGAACGAACCTGATTCGCTTGTTCAGGACATGGTGCGCCTGCCATTCTCTCCTGTTTATGGCTGGAAGAATCCCTTGCACGTTTCTGGCCACGTTACTCGCGTGATACAGCTGGGTTGACGAGGCTCATTACGAGATTCAGCACTCCTGGAGGATTTCCGAGGCAAACTCTTCTTCATTCCTCGCTCACAAGACTCTGACTGATTCGTAGTCACATCAATGCCGAGACGCCAGGTTGCATCCACGAGGGCGGAGAACTGGGATATGCTCTTAGCGTGTCATTTGGCGCCGTCATGGATAATCCGAATCTTATAGTCACCTGCGTCATTGGTGACGGGGAAGCCGAAACAGGTCCTACAGCAACTGCATGGCACGGCTACAAATATATTGATCCTGCAGAGTCGGGCGCTGTACTGCCCATTCTTCACCTGAACGGATTTAAGATTTCAGAGCGCACCATCTTTGGATGCATGGATGACAAAGAGTTGATTGCGTTGTTCAGGTTAGCATAACATCATCGAATATTATTTATTCACCCACGCATCTTGGATCCAGTGGTTATGGTTACCAGGTTTGTATTGTTGACGACATGGCGAATATCGATAGAGATCTCGCTGGGGCTATGGAATGGGCCCTCGGCGAGATTTCCCGTATCCAGTGTGCCGCGCGCTCAGGGAATCCCATTGTCAAACCCCGTTGGCCAATGTTAATTTTGCGGACTCCAAAAGGCTGGACTGGCCCAAAGGAATTACATGGGGAGTTTATAGAGGGTTCGTTCCGTTCACATCAAGTACCTCTTCCCGACGTTAGGACTTCGGAGGAAGAGCTCAAGTTGTTGCAAGATTGGTTGGCGAGCTATCGTCCGGAAGAGCTCTTCACACTCCACGACTCTAAAGGCGAGACTGAGGGTGCACCGACAAAAGGTGTTACACAGATCATCCCTGATGCCAGGGAGAAGAGGCTCGGTTTCAGGAAGGAAGCTTATGCAGCCTTCCAACCGCTGGATGTCCCCAGTTGGATGCCATTTAGTGTCCTTAGCGGCCGTGAGGTAAGCTGTATGAAGGTAGTTGGCGGTTTTCTACGTGAGGTTATTCAAAAGTGAGCACCTCGTTCTTCCAAGTCCTTCCTCGAGTCAGACCCGTGATGCCTTCCAGCAATCCAACCACCTTCAGGATTTTCTCCCCTGATGAATTGATTTCAAATAAGTTAGATGCTGTGTTCGACGTCACCGGTCGAAACCTTCAATGGGATGTTGCTTGCCGCGCTCAGGGAGGCCGCATTATCGAAATCCTCTCCGAACACACCTGCCAAGGTATGCTTCAGGGATATACACTTACAGGAAGGACGGCGCTCTTCCCGACATATGAAGCTTTCATTGGCATCGTCCACACCATGATGGTACAATATAGCAAGTTCTCAAAAATGGTCTGTATCATCGGTTTGTCTTCTGCGATGCGCTTACGAGCTTCACTGTCTAGGCTTTTGAGACTGATTGGCGCCACGACATTGGTTCTGTCAATTACTTGGAGACCTCCACCTGGGCTAGACAGGAGCACAATGGTTTCTCGCACCAAAACCCTTCCTTCATTGGTGCCGTACTCAATCTTAAACCAAGATTGGCACGAGTGTACCTCCCGCCTGATGCCAACTGCTTCCTTTCTACGATGGCACACTGTTTGAGAGCCAAGAACTACATTAACCTCATGGTTGGTAGCAAGCAACCGACCACAGTATGGCTGAGTCCGGAGGAAGCCGATCGTGTACGTTGTTTTCATGTCTTTGAGTTATGGCTCACTCATCTATGTGAAGCATTGCATAGCCGGCGCCTCTGTCTGGAAGTTTGCGAGCACCGATCAGGGAGAGAACCCAGATGTGTAAGTGAATTCTCTGCAGTCATGGCCAGCTTCTAACAAGCAACAGTATTATCGTTGGAATTGGCACAGAGGTCACATTTGAGGTAATCGCCGCAGCAGCTCTCCTCCGCAAGTTAGTCCCCGTACTCCGCGTACGCGTCGTAAATGTGACGGACCTGATGATTCTTGGTCCGCCGGGGAGTCACCCTCACGCTCTCAGTGATGAAGACTTCAACTCGCTTTTCACGCCGGATAAACCTATCATCATCAACTATCATAGCTATCCTATTGAGGTGAAAGGTTTACTATCAGGACGACCGCATCTCGAAAGGATATCGATTGCAGGGTCAGTCACCCCGTCCCCCTGAACGAATCTAGTTTATCATACAACGAACAGGTATCAAGAAGAAGGGACTACAACATCACCCTTCGATGTTTGTTTAGCGTCTTGCTTATCGATCTTCACTTACGAATTTTATTTAGATGATGCTGTGCAATCTTGTTTCAAGATATCACGTGGCAGCATCAGCAGTTCGTGCAGGAGCATTGCACAACCCAAAGGTTGCAACCGAAGCCCATTCCATGGCGAGTCACATCATGCACCTCGCTGCAAAGGACAAGGAATATATTTATCGCGAAGGACGAGGTAAGCAAGCGTTCAATTCTTGCTTCTGGATCACCGACTGACTAATCGTCAGACCCCGACGGTACTTTTGATACTCCCGCCTTTGAAAGGGTGTAGAGCGACAGATCCAGTTGGGCGCCCCGTGTTCGTGTTGTTGATGTCTTTTTCCGAGTTTGGTTCCGGTCTTGTTGGGGGAAGAAGAGAATTTTTTGTTGGTATAGTAAGTACAAATGGCACTGAGAATGGCATGCAAAAAGCGACAGGCCTGGGACTCGAACCCAGAATCTCTAGCGCCGGAAACTAGCGCGTTACCATTACGCCAACCCGCCGTTGAACAAGATCGCATAACCTTTCATCCACAAGGTGTAGTCGAACGATGAAATTGCGATTCAGTAAAATGCAAACTCCACACCCCACTACGTCAGTGCGTACTATGATTTTTTGGTGTTGCTCTGTGTATTTCCTGGCCCCTGCACCAAACGTTCTCATTGATCTTCCACGGTGTTCTACTTGACCGGCATTTCTATGAGTAATGATCCTACTCCGCCCCTCATTTTCCCTCGTGACTGCACGCGGAGCCAGGCTACGAGACCCTGGGAGTCATGTGGATCCCTGCACATTGTCATGCAGCTACGACGCGTTCGGTGTAGGTTGGAAATTAAATGCCGTGTCACGCTATTCCTGTTGAGCAACTGCTTTGCAGCGTGTAGCCCATCCGACGGTGGTCGCCTGTCCAATGCGTAACGAGGGGAATGAGGGAAGGCGTTGGGGCCCTGTCTTGCAAGCCGTGTTTTGGCCTGGTGACACGCAGGGGCCAGACGGGGGCCAGACCGGAGCCAGACTTTCTTCACTTGCATTAATGGATTGCGTATCAAGTTTCTGTACTGCAACTCCCGGTTACCTGCTTCCATCCCATTTGATGAACAGTTCCAATGACTGCCATATTGCGCCGTGGTGGACATATCGAGCCCCGGAGGCATTATTTCTGTTCTTTTGGCTGAACAAGTCGACGATGTGCACCTTTGGACATTGTCGACGCCGTCTGTGCATCAGCGCGTTAAACACCTGGTCTTAGGCAATGTTCCTCGTACCCAAGGGTGGGCATCCCTGCAAATTCCACCTACGCCGCGCTTGGGTCGTGTGAAGTCGTATTTCCACAAGCTGAAGGACTGTACGGCGTGGACGACTTCTAGAAACTGCCGTGCATCTGTACTCCAGAAATCCACGAGTTCCTCAAGACCGAGAGCACGCCCTCAAGTCTCACGGTGATGTGAACACTCCTTGCGTAAACTGTCCCAGGAAATGGCCCCCGTTTCTTCCATCCGGAGACTGATTTCATCCGAGACGTCATCATGTCCATTCATTCCTGGCCCATAAGTCTGGCTTACTGTCACCCGGACCTTTTCGAGCCGTGGGTACACGCCCTGAGCACTTCTCGCTGTGGCTGAAACACTGCGTTTAGACGGACGCTGCTGACAGGCGAAGAACAATTGATACCGAAGAGAGTAGGGTCGTATCAAATCCAAGAATGCGCCTTTTCTGCCAGGCTCGCTCTCTCGCCTCGGAGATTGTCACACCACATACCTGCAAACAAAATACGTAGCCTGTTGACCCTTTCTTGGTGACATGACACGTGGAGCGAGCAAGAATGTGGAGGTGGCGTACCACGTAGGAGTCACCGACAAGTTCGTGTCCATCATTGGTCCAGTCAAGCACCACGTAGCTGCCACCAAGGCAGGATAAACGGAGTTGAGTAGCGTCCGGCTGGCTGAGACTGAGTAATGGAGGGATAAGATGGTATTATCGTACATTGACGGAGCAATATGAACAAACTTTGAGGTAAGATACGCTTACTGTCACTGTTTCATCTACTTCTTTGGCCGTCTTTTCACCTCTTCTTCCTTGCATGCATGCAACATAAGTTTGTTTGGATGACCTGGAGTCATGCCACTATGCCCCTTTGACCAATCGTAGGAGATGGCATATGCAAAGATGGTGCCATTGCGGTTAAATGTCGTGGCGCTGATTGGGCCAGGTGCAGCCTCAAACGCTGCACAAGATAGAGTGAGGCGGGTCCTCAAACAACCAGTTCACCAAAACGTACACTTTAGCCGTGTGCGCGCGTCCTTATCCCAAAAGTGAATTGTTCCATCGGAGCCTATTCACACAAACATGAACGAATACACGTTGCAGGGCGGTGAAGGAAGCGCACCGCAAGTAGAGAACGTTCCATGGACGGGGTGAAATGAGATATCATTGACGGCATATACCAATGACTGATCTTTTGCGTTGGGGGTCTGATCTCTACGGTGGCATTTGAACGAGAAGTTGTTCCTAAGATACGAGAAACGTGAAAAGGTTGGCGGTTTCCAGTTTGAAAATAATTCTTACGTGCTATCCTTGTCTTCGACGTATCTGTGTAGAAAGGTCAACGACATGATGAAGAATCCAGCGGGGAACCTACTGTATTGCAACGCGACCTTCAATACTACCCACCGAAAACCCACTGCTTGGTGAATTGGTGAAGCAGGATACTACACGCGTCTGCCACTTTAATGGTGATGTTATGGTCTATGACGGCGACATGAACACGCGTATTTTGAACGTGTGGGGAGAATGAACCTTGTATGCTGTGGATGGATTCGTCAAATTGAATATTTGAATATGACGCTCCGCAGTGCCGACTACAAGGAGAGGATATTGGACGTCCATGGTGTAACAACGTTCTGGTAGTTGCACTGTGGCAACCGGACTTGCTGAACGGAGATCCCAATACTGGGCAACAATGAAGAGGTCAGCGTGGGTTCGCAAACGATCGTGGGGGTCGGCAGACCTTGATCGTCTTGTCCCAACTGCCGGTGGCAAGGATGCCGCCCTGTGGTGTCTCTATCCATTTGACGACTTTTATTGGCGCATCATGCTGCGCGACTTGTGTTGTTTGACCATTTGTGATATCAAACATGCGTGCGGCGTTGTCTGCACCGCCTGAGACTACCTTGTTACCATCCTTGGGTGGTCGATTGAGATGGCATTGGAGTGTGGTGTGTGAAATGACCTGCCTTGTTCCAACAGACGCTGAGTACGGGGCCCTGATGGGCATACATTGCCTTGCCCTGGGTCTGGCCACCAGCACCGACCTCGTACAAGCGAACCTAAAACGTGCATCAACGGTCGGCAAGATATATGAACAAGAAGAGAGTTACATTGTTGTCCCAACTACCTACGGCGAGATAGTCGGCTGCAGAAGAGAATGCAAGTGAAGATATAGAATCTGAAGGGGGTTCTGGGACTTCGACATCCTTGTCGGCTGATGCAGCGGGCGTCGACGTGGCCGCTGAGCCAAAGAACGACATGGTACGTCGGTAGGAGAGTGTCCGTTGCAGAACAAGACCTTGACTCGATTCCCACGCCACCCCCGACACCGACGAGGTCCATGCCCACAGTTCGCCTCATGGACACCAACGAGGCGCATACACTCAGCTTCCCTCACTGAATCCGCCTTGTTCACAGCCCAACCAAAGTCACCATTGTGCGTGGTTCTACCGCAGCAAAAAGAGGCCGTCGATACGTAACTTACATTGAGTAGGGTTATCAGGTGTGTTGGGTCAAGCCTGTCGTCCTTGCTGGCATCGACGACGATCACTGAGCACGGTCGTCCATACATGCATTAACATTGTAGTGAACACACATTAGTATGATTGTAGATGTACTTGAGATCTGTCCATGTATGAGCACCTTGCTATGCATGTAATCTATAATGTCTTGGGCTTTTCTGTCGGGACTTGCAGCAATGGATCGAGGTGTGACTCTGGCTGGCGATAGGACCCACCGGCCCGGTCGGCCCAAGTAAAGTACTGTCAAAAGGAGATGAGCGGGCGAATCGATGTTGAAGAGAGGTCACGAGTACCTGGCCGTAGTTAACCGTGAAATAGAGATGGTGGAGCGTGTGGTGCGCGGGACCGTTGATGACGTGTTCCAGTGGGTGGCCGGTAACCATGTCCGAGTCATGGATCTGTTCATAATCTGGATCACGTCAGAGATGCGATAGAATGCCTCGTACCAGTATACTCCAAAAGTTGACAAACACAAAGAGAACCAAGTACAGCCATCGGTGGAGGGGAAAGAGGAAGATGAAGAGATGGTACGGCACAGATTGCAGGTATCCGTCGACAGGGTGGAATGCATGAGATGCAAAAGGTGTCGGTACTGGCAAGGTCAGTCGGAATGTCAAGGACAAAAGGGTGCGACATACTGAGCCATTTGTGATGGGGCTTGTGAAAGGTCTTGTAGAGCAGGGGATGATGGAGCGTGCGATGGACCCAGTACACGAGATAGTCGGTGAACACCAGGAAGCTGGGCAAGCATGAGCGCGCACACGGGGACAGAAGAGAGACATACAAGGGGACAGAAAGGACGAGGTAGAGCCATCCGTACTCTGACACGTCGTCGTACAGCCGGGAATAGCCCATGACCTCTGCCTGGAACCAGGGGAGGGTCAGGAGGGTCATTCCGGGAAATGCCTTGAGGCTGGACTGAATTTCGAGAGTGATCTGGTTCTTGAGAAAGCGTGGATGGCGCATCATGTCATGGTTGAATATGAATTGGAAGGAGAGGGCCGCGAAAATAAAGTAAAGGAGGTGGATGCCAATCAGGGTGATGACGATCAGCGACAGCAGCTGTCGTGGCAGGTAGTCCCGGGGCCATGCAGAGAGGTCGGCGGGGTCGTTGGCGGGGAGAAGACGCGCCCAGACGGTGTCGAGCACGTACTCGTCGGCGATGTGGAGGACGAGGTCCATGACGGGGGCGGGGGAAATATCCGAGTAAATTTATAGATTAAACTGGCATCAGACCACTTTTTTTCATTATTATTATTATTATTATTATTTTATTCTCTTCCCCCGACGCTGACGCTGGAAGGTTCCATGTCGCTTATCTGCGCTGTTCTCTCCCGAATTTCGACGAGGGCGTGTAGGAATTGCCAGAACAATGGAAGCCACGCTTCTGAGCAGGCCCTCAACGCAAGGCGGTTCCTCGGATGGTACACGTGCTGTACTAAACGTCATTTCAGCCCCGGATATCTCTTGACCAGCCTTCACTCCCCCCAACGCACCTCCAATGGGCCAATTCTTTGCCTGTGTCAGACGAAAGCAGCTCGACGTCCTCGACGACGAGCCAAAGCGAACACCGTCCCCAAGGTCTCCCCTCGTTCCCCCGCCTGCCCGAGAGACCATCTACATTGCGTATGTCCTCACTCCCTCTCCCTCATCCGTCCTTATCAGTCACATCAGGGTCATGGGCTCCACCGGCAGTGGAAAGACAACAGTATGTCCCTTGCTCGCCTCTTTCTGCTCTGCTCATCCTCTTGGCTAGTTCATCAACCTCGCCTCAGGTTCAGACCTCAGAGAAGGCTCCGGTCTCGAAAGTTGTACCAATCAAGTACAACAGTCAATCCCTTTCTACGTCGGCCGACAGCAAGTCGTCTTGATTGACACCCCCGGCTTCGACGACACCACATTGACAGACACCGACGTCTTGAAGCTCATTGCTGCTTACCTCGTCACCACGTATGCGGCCGTTCTGTTCATCATTCCGCTGGCTGACGTACTCCACAGCAACAAGCAGGGCGCACGCCTTGCCGGCGTTATCTATATGCAGAGGATCTCCGACTTGAGGGTCGGGGGTTCCGCTCGGCGTGACTTTAGAATGTTCCAGGAACTCTGCGGCGAAGATGCCTACTCCAACGTGATCATCGTCACAAATATGTGGGCCACAGTCACTGCGGAGGATGGCAACGCCCGCGAGCACGAACTTGCTACAAAAGACATCTTCTTCAAACCAATTCTCGATAAGCGAGCAAAGATGCTCCGTCACAACAATACAAAGCAATCCGCTCACCAGATCATCCAACACCTCGCCGACAAGGAGCCTATCGTACTCCAGATTCAGCGAGAACTGGGTGAAGGTATGGACATCACCCAAACAGCCGCATACAAGCAACTCGATATGGAGATGGCTGAGCTTTGCGCACGACACCGCAAGGAACTAGAGGCTCTCAGGGAAGAAATGGCCGATGCAGAACGGAGCAAGGACGAGGAGACCCGCAGAGAACTCCTGGAGGAAGTGAGCAAAGTGGAAGCAGAGCTACACAAGGCTCAGAGCCAAGCCGCCAGGCTCGCGTCCGAGTACCAGGCAGAATTACGCAGGATCGAGGAATTGTTGCAGGTCAAGGAGGGCTGATCCACCCATTTTTTATGTACTACTTGCGAGCTGGCTCGTCCTATTGCACATGCTTATTATTCTCGTCTTGTTTGAGCGATTGTCCTCGTAGTCGAGATCCTGACCTAGACTCCACCAATCCGTACGTCTGCCACAGCCTAACGCGTGCATCGTAAGGGCTATACGTCCCTGTAACCCAGCGAAATCGCCGTATTCGCAAAGGAGACGCCACCCTATACATTGCGGCTCATAGCGGCAGGCTTCATCGTGGCCTTCTAATACCCGATCACCAAACGCTGCAAACGTGCTTCGTGGAGAGGGCGTAAACATGCACCCACCAATCGGCCAGCGTGAATAGCGTGAACAGCGTGCATGGCCAAGGTTTTCGACCGGGATATAAGGATGCGCTCCTCGTCCTAGAGCCCGAACGCGCTTGTTTTCTGCATCACTCCCCTTCCCTCTCCTTTGAACTATCCCTTTTTTTTTGGCCTCGAGACAAACCCCGAAACTCATCATGGCTTCGCGCGGAAAAGAGATTCGGATTGCGTACGATCTTCATTCCGTGTTCCGTGGTCGTTTGTGCTCAAGCACCTCTTTTGCACAGGGTGATGGGGGCCACTGGAAGTGGTAAATCAACCGTATGCATTCGGCCAAGGACGACGCGAGCGTGTCGCTGATCATCCCATTCTCTAGTTCATCAATCTCGCCAGTGGGTCCAACTTGCCCGTCGGACGTGGCCTGGAGAGCTGCACGTCCGAAGTAAGAACGTCCAGACCATTCCTCCTCAATGGGCGCATCGTCACCTTGATTGACACCCCCGGATTCGATGACACGACGCGTAGCGACTCGGACATCCTCTCGTCCATCGCAGCCTATCTATCCAGCACGTGAGTTTTTCGACTCCGGGGTTGCCAGGGATGACTCACGCGCATTGCACAGGTATGAGCAGGGTGCTAAGCTCGCTGGCATCATCTACATGCATCGGATCTCCGACGTCAGAATGGGGGGCACATCGAAGCGCAACTTTCGGATCTTTCGTGAGCTGTGCGGAGATAGCACCCTTCGCAATGTCCTCATCGTCACCAACATGTGGTCGAACGTCGACCCCAAGGTCGGCGAGGCGCGGGAGCACGAGCTGGCAAATAATGACAAGTTCTTCAAGCCCGTCCTGGAAAAGGGCGCGCGTTTGCTCCGCCACAATGGCACCCAGCCATCCGCCTTGGCCGTCCTCCGTCATCTGATAAACACCCAAGCCGCAACATTGCTCATCCAGCACGAGTTGGTGAACGAGCACAAGGATCTAGCCCATACCGCTGCCGGAGCTGAGCTCACCCGCGCGTTGAAAGAGCAGGCTGACCGTCACGATGAGGAGCTCAAGAAACTCCGTCAAGAAATGGAGGCCGCCATGCGCGCCAAGGACGACGAAACAAGAGCAGAGCTCCAAGAAGAAGTCGACAAGAAGCGGGTGGAGATCGATCGCATCAAACGCGATGCTGAGAGTATGGCGGCAGACTTTGTCGCAGAGAAATCGCGACTCGAATCTAAGATCAAGGAGATGGAGATGGAGAACCGTCGCTATGCACAAGAGCTGGAGGGCCTGCAGGATCAGGTAGATCAGGCTCGCAAGCAAGTCGAGACATCGCAAGTCGAACACCAACGACGAGAGACGGAACTTTTGAACGCGAAAAAGGAGGCAGAGGAACGAAAGGCTCGTCAACTAGAAGAGGAGCGCAAAGCCCGAGAGCTCGCCGAGGCACGGCACCAGGAGCACCTGCGGGCGCTGCAACAAGAGATGCAACGAGCCGAGGAAGAGAAGAAACGGGCTGAGGAAGAGCATGCAGAAAAGGTCAGGTTGGAGCGTGAGCGGGCTCTCGCGCTCGAGGCAGATCTCCAACGTAAGGCAAAGGCGAGGGAGGAAGAAGAAAAGGCTAGACAGATGGCGGAGGAACGGGAGAAGGCACGCTTGCAGGACGAAATTGAGAAAGCTCGACAAGAAGTGGAAAGGGTCATTGCTGAACAGGAGCGCCGTGATCGCGAGGCCACGTCTCTAAGTCAAGCCCAGGCTGAAGCTCACGCCCTCCTCCTCGAGAAACAGAATCAAGCTCTCCAACTCGAGAAGGAACGATATCAGAGGCAGATTTTCGAGGAAACCGAGCGGGTGCGTCGAACCATGGAGGAAGCTCATTTGAAGAAAGAGAAGGAGGCGCAAGCGTACCGGAAAGCCGAAGAGGCGCGCATTCGACAACTGGAGGAGCAACAGCGAGTCAAGCTGCAGGACGAGGAAAGGCGTAGGCAAAGCCTGCAGGAGGAGCTTGCGCGCGAACGTAAGGAGAAGAGCGTGGTTGGCAAGGACCAGCTCCGGCGGGAGAGCGAGGCAGAGACATTGAAGCAAGCGAGAGAGGCAGCGATGGCGAAACTCGAGGAGGAGCGCCAGCAAGCTAGGCTGCGGGAGGATGCCTTCAAGAAACAGCTCGAGGAAGAGGTTTCACGAGTTCGCAAGGGAATGGAGCAGGAGCTTACGGACAAGGAACGTCGGGCCGCGGAGGCACAGCGTGCCGCAGAACTCTCCAGAGCGCTGGCGCACGAGGCACAGGAGAAGGCCAGGTTGGCGGAGGAACACGAACGCAAGAAGGCAAGAAGAAGCTGGAGGGGGAGTTGGCGGTGCTTCACAGACGAGTTACGGAGGCCGAGGATTATCGCAGGCGACTGGAGGCAGAGTCAGCAGAACGAGAGCTAGTGGAGCGTCAAAGGCATGCCCAGTTGCAAGAAGAACTTGCCAAAGCTCGACGAGAGGTGGAGATCGCAAGGGCTGCAGCACAAGAACGGAGTCTGAAGAAAGACCCGCCCTCTGGTTTCGTGTTGCCGATACCATTCATCGTGTGGAAAGCTGCGCTGCATTGGCTAGGTGCGAGATAGACCATGCATGTATACTCGGACTGTTTCGTTCGTATGTGTTGATACTCTTTTGTAGTAGTATCTATTTTGAACACTTTGTCGAGAATTTCGCTAACCTGTATAGTACAATTTTATGCCAGAATGATGACTTGCGCATCAGAGGGTCAACCCCGAGGGCTGGCGGAGTGGCACGACTTGGACACTGGATTACAGGAACTTATCAACGTCAAGATCGTACTGTACATTTTCTACTGTGAGCGTTGGCATGGCATAGCAAATTTGGCGTGCGACTCCGCGGGTTTCGTGAAACAGGAACAGTCCTGTTGGATGATGGACATTGAAGGCTCACCGGGCAGAAATGATACCAATTCATACATTGTACTTGTCAACGCCAAAACTCGGCAGCAAGCAAACACCCTCTCGCCATCTCAAACTGCTCGTCCGTCCTGCACACCAACACAGGTCGCCCTCCGTCAGATTTTCCAATGTCAACCACACTTGCCGTGTATTGGTCCAGATCCTGGTTCACTTGCTCGTCGACAGCCGAATAGCCCAGGCTACTCGTTGCATCCCCAATGGCACTCCGCAATTCCCAGCTTCGTTCCCCAATTCCACCAGCAAACACCAGCGCATCGACATTGCCGCGAAGCGATAGGTGATACGCGCCGACGTAATGCAGCACACGGTCGAGCACGACTTGGAACGCAAGCCTATACGGATTTTCTGTTGAGTCTGCCGAGAGGTTGGCCCTCCTGGTGATTTCACCAAAATCAGTGGTTCCCGCCAGTGCATTCCAGCCCGCTTGACTGTTGAGGATTTCCTCCGCCTGCATGCTTATGGTGAGTCCAAGGGCAAAACTTTGAAAATGGAGAGCAGACTCTTGTAACATGCATTTCTTTTCTCGTGACAGAGCCATAACTCAACCGGCTCAGAGGTTCGCTTGTGTAATGGAAAATGAGACTTGGATCAACATCCCCTGCTCTGGTAGCCCCAGGCAATCCACTGAGCGGTGTGAGGCCCATGGATGTATCGATGGACTTTCCACCCCGGATTGCGCAGGCGGATGCTCCAGATCCAAGATGCAGCGCAATGATATTCAATTTGTCTTCACCCTGCGGAGAGCCGACATGAGTCACCGTGAACACCTCAGAGTAAGGCGCAACCTTGTGTAAATGCTTGGCGACCGCACGCCTGATGAAGGCATCTAGTCCCACAATGAGCACACTGATATACTGTTCGAGGACGGACACTTGCAGCTCAAGCCATGGAAACCATACTTCCTCAGACCATGCTCCCGCGCAATTTTCTGATTGATGGCATAAGTCGAGACATGTCGGGGCAAGTCCTTGTGAAATGCAGTATCAAAAAATGCAATCGAACGTGCGTGCGGTAACGCTTTGAGGCATGCGTTTATCACGGATAAGGCGGCAGCATTATGTCTGCCAAATGGACTGCTCAGTGAGCCTACCAGTTGAGCGGAAAGGTACTTGCAGAGGAGCAAGATCGGACAATGTCTTGATATGATGATAAGATTCTTCAGAGACGATCGTAGGCTCCGTATATTCCCCCCCATGGACGACACGATGGCATATGTGCTTGACCTCTTGGCGGTCAACGCTTGCATCTCTCTTGAGATGATTTAAGAACCAAATGAATGCGGATTCATGGTCGTGAATGGAGGGCACAGAGAGGCCAGTTGCTTGGCCTGTGTCCACTCGTTCGAACGTGATCTTGGCATGAGGAGAAGAGATGGAAGAGATGGTGGATGTCAAGAAAAGAATGGGTACATCAACGTCTTTTGGTTCCCGTTGGTAGAGCGAGATCTTGAGTGAAGAGGAACCTGCGTTCACTGCGAGTATGAGGGACATGTTACTTGGACTAGTTAGGGGTCGTTTCACTGGCCAGGTTTGGTCATCGCTCTCATTCACACAGGGAACTGGGATCAGACCCGCGTTTGCCGGGACACGACTGTCCTAGGTATTCATCACCACCGCACTGGAAAGAAGAGAAGACTGGGTGCAAAACTGGCAAGGCGCGCATTAGAATAATCACTCGATACAGCATTCGATAATGGATTAGGGAAATTTTGCCTCGAGCAGAAGCTGCGTAGCGCATGTCCGCCATAAAGTATGCCGAAATGAATCAGATCGTGTTTCTGCGGAACGTGTTGGACATTGGCCATTTTCGAAATCACGAATAGCCGGCCGACCTCGTGGCTCAAATGCAAAACGAAACAGAGCAGCCAACGGTGTTTCCAGAATGATGGAGAGACGTCGACTGTAGGACCGGGCAAGAACCAGCAATCACCTTATCCGACCCCTGATCATGCACCGATCGACTGCGTCTAGGGAGCGGTTGTGGCGGTTCCGCGACGATGCCATGACCGGCGTCGTCATTGCGGACACCATTGATGAACGCCTCATGGGACTACCATTCCCCGAATCAAAAGTAATGATCGTTTTGAGTGAACTGTGTGATGATGGACGAGCTCCGGTGGAAACGAAGAGAGGATGGCTACCGTCGCACGTACCACTTCCTCGTATACTCTAGAGCATCAAGGTTCTTACCAACGGGGGTCGTCGGGTAGAGAGCATTCCGTGGTACCACATGTCGCTTCGAAACATCAACCGCCTGAGGTTTCCGGTATACACTTTTTGCTAGTACGACCGAGTAGTATGCCCGGAGAGGGCGCAGACAAGAACTTGGCAGCATCCCGCAGCCATCGCGGCGGTCAGGATGGAGATTTGGACGGACAAAAAGCCCATTTGAGATATGGGCTATATGCGTCTGGAACGGACTGACTGAAACGGCGCTGGCTACTACACCATTGAACGAGTACAAGAAGAGACGTGCACTCTTTGAAACGTTTTTGTTTCCGAACGTAATCATGACTGGCGGAAAAACAGATCCCGCGACACCTCGCCAAGCAGCGACCCCCACGCTGTTGATGATGAGAACTCAGATGGTGACCACACCCGGACACAGAGATGTTGGCGGTGGGAGCGGAGAGAAGGGAGAGAAAAGAGCGGTGCGTTCTTTTGATCTTGGTTTACTACACTGGTCAATGGACACAGTTTACGAACCGTTTCATGATGCGATTCTTCGCCCCGGTCCCGGTCCCGGCGTCACAGCGACGGCCATCGTGGTAGTCCAGGATCCCAGTTACACTACCAGGCGTTCACTTGCACGACAGCTTGCTGATGGATGAGTTGATCTCTGAAACCGACCCTGATTCATGTATCCGAATTCATTGAAACCCGATCACTCAGGGTTGTGCAGGGAGAGATCTATCAAATCTGTGCACCACGACAGGGACGGATGGAAGCCCAAATTTACCAACGACAATGTACAACCCCCACCGGCGGAAATACCTCTGGGACTATCACATTAACCATCTTGATGTTGATGAGGCCAACTCTTCCTGTGTCCGTCGGATCCAGGGATCAATGTGTCTCATTCCTCAAATTTAAATGGTCATGATCAGGCTACCACGCTTCGAGGAAACATATTACAAGTACAGCGTCAAATAAAAACACAATCATAGACAAAGAAAAGTCCCCTAGATCTGTATGCTAGTCCAGTGTGAACTCGAGACTGTAAGAAATCAGCTGCTCGAAGCCCGTGGGGTCAAAACCACAGGTAGCTTGCCCTTTATTGCCACAAAATAGTCCTTGAGATCACGATCCCAAGATTCCGGGTTATATCCATCCGCAAATCGGAAATCCAAACGCTGCACCATCATACAGACGACGGTTCGCATCTCTTGGTATGCAAGATTTTTGCCAACGCAATTCGCAGGTCCAAACGAGAATGGAATAAATGCCGCCGCATTATGTATAAACGGAGCCTTGTCCAGGTCCTTCGAGTCCACGTAACCCAAGGCCCTCCTCTCGTCCGCAGAGAGCCATCGCTCTGGCCAAAAGGTATTGGGCATTGGCGAAAAGTTGCGAGGATCGCGATGGAGAGAATAAGCGTGAACAAAGGCGTTCGTTCCCTCGGGTACAAAGCTAGGGGGAAGGGAATGAAGGGGCATGTAAATAAAAATGGTTCGATAGCCTACCAAGGTCCCACTATCTTGCCTCCACTACTTCTCGTTGCCCCACGCTGGCTTCCACTGAGAACGGGTGGGAATAATCGGAGGGTCTCATTACTGAAACGGTATCATTTTAGCTATACGCACAGTTTAAGAGGGCGAGGGAACATACATGACGGCATTAAGATAACTCATTCGCGGGTGATGCGCAGTTGAAATAGCATCTTCGCCAGGAGGGTAGTAGCGATCAACTTCCGCCTGGAGGCGGCGGTAAGCTGTAGGGTGGTTCAATAAAGCCCAGAATAAACTGCTAAGTGTCGTCGCGGTGGTGTCCGACCCCGCAACTATGGCGAGAACACCGTCAGAGGCAACCTCTGCAAAGGTAGGCGGGGAACGTTCAACTCCAGCTTCATCGATCTGAGATGTGATGCGATTCGTCCCAGAAATTCCAGTTATCCTGAAGACGACTCACTAGGTAGTGGAACAGATCTTTGGACTGAGAACCTTGAGATCGTCTGAGTGATGCGCGCTCTTGACAGAACAGGCGGAATTTTTTCAAGTCATGTCCGATCCTAGGCAATCTGACGTAGTATTGACCCAGCCAGGGCAGGTGAGTCAAGATTAAGGCGAGTCTGGGATTCCACAGGTCATCAACTGAACAAATTGTCAGTCAGAGGACGTACGGTAGGCCACTTTCTAGGAGATGCCAGATGTTGTCCTTATCGCCATCACGGATCATCTCTGAACCTCCCCCGAATCTCCACAACAGGTTGAGATGGAGACGACATTCTCGTGAGGGGAAACAACTTACGCCATGTCACTCATAAAATCGAATCTACAGTCATCATATTAGGTTACAATACGGAAGGAGAGGGGAGAAAACTCACGTAAAGTGACTAATCCATTCAGCCAAGTTGACGGGTTGCTGTTGCTTTTCCAGAGCAGTTACTAGCTCGTTGATTCTCTTTCCGAGAATCTCCTCGTAGCCTTTAAGGGCAGCTGAACTGAAACCTCTGGTCCATGGCTTTCGGCGTCGGGCATGTTCCGCGGGATCTCGCAAGGATATCAGTGCTCTGATGTTTGTCTGCTCGGCCATACGGCCATCCCAATCTGGGATCAATGAGCGGGTGCATCGGACAAGACAGGGAGAGCCTTACGTGGTCCCTTTGGAAGGCCAAAGTAGCCCATCAGAGGGGAAATTGCATCCACGTTGCGAAAGGACAGCTCGTTTGGGCCTGACGTCTACCGAGTCAGAGGAAGAGAGAGAAAAGGAAGAGCATCCCACCGATTCTGACCACGTCACCATACTTTTGGTGTAATTGATAATAGTATTTGTGCTGTTTTCCGTCTGAGGAGACCCAGGCCAGCCAGAATTTTGAGATGCGGCACAGGATAGGTCCTGGGTACTTGGACAGGGGGTGGAATGGCGAAAGGCGATAGACAAGCACGGAGACAAGGATAGCGGAATAGTACAGCAAGTAAGTGCATGTGACGACACATAGGAAGGAGGGGGACGTGGGCAGGAACACGCCTGTCAGGAGTGCGGGGACAAGGACGAGGAGGACGAGATGGGAGAGGGGGTTGACGGGTTCATAGCGATTAAACACGACGTGGCAGGCCTTGAAGGGGGTCATGCAAAGGGGATAAAACGAGATAAAAAGTACGCACCAGGCCCGCTGCGACGGTGAGTACAGAGGTGTCTTTGGTGGAGAGGTGGTACATGGGTACTGTCGAAAGGATGGGCAGAGACGGGACATTATAAAGTACGGTGGAGACGCTCGCGGCTTCGGAAGTCGGAAGGAAGCAGGATCGACTTTCGGACAATCTAGCAGGGCAAGTTTTGCGTTGAATCTGTCAGAGATCAGATATCGGTCACGTGTGGACTCATCGAGTGCGGAGGCCATGACAAAGAAATCGGTTAGGCAAGCGAAGCCGCGGTGACGGTAGCACAGGTGCCGAGCAGACTGACCTGCGTGATGTCCGTGGACTTAAGTTAATGGACAGGACAGGAAAGACCTCGTGTGTATGTGGCACCAAATGCAGTGTCGGAACACCAGCAAGAGCGGTGGATCATTTCAATGGGGAGACATTCCAACACGATTCTTCAAGGCTGGCTGATCGCGGACTGCAGTCGTCCTCTTCAACAACTCCACCCCGTATAACGATACTTGCCATATTGGGAATTGCCTTTTGGGGACATTGCCGTACCGCGGCAATTGGTCCTTATGTACGCAACATATATCCTCTGCAGCGCTCGTACATGCGCATCGATATCATCGGCGGATGGCCAGCACACACGCCCACTGCCGCTCTACAGCTTGACAGCAGCGGGGCGCAAGTCCTCAAGCTTACAGGTGCACACAAAAGCGGCACGGTGAACGCTTCATCGCACGTTCCACCCTATGGCTTTGCAAACGTCAAAGCCTCACGTCGGATGGCAGGTGACCATGTCAATTTATCCCCCAACGGAATAAACCCAGAGATCAGTCGAGAGAATTGAAAAATCCCAGTTTTGGTTCACAGACCCGTATACAATTGCAGTGTCACCGTGGCATACTGACAAATCAGTGGCTACTTACGCAAGGGAAGCAGAAACCGCAGAATTATATTGCTTCCAAAAGATGCACGTCCAGCCATGATGCACGGTGCACGGTGGCCGGCTGATCACCGCTTACTCACGACGCTTGCGGTTTCGCTCGCATAGAAACGCGCTGTGTATCCAGTGGCAGATATGACCTGTCCGACACATTCCCCCGTTTAGTCGTTACGCCCACGGATACGAGAAATGGAACTCAATGCTAGACCCATTTTATTTTGAATGAAAAATATCCAAGTTGGTGAGCGGAGGTGGCCCTGCTCGTTTTCACAAGAAGCTCGTGATCGCCGCACAAACTCTGTGCCGTATTCCCCACCGTTTGAACCTTGAGTTACATCAGCCTAAAGGCATGAGGTAGAGTGAGCCACCAGTCTGTTCATCCCACACGGCCCAGGTAGCACACATGTGAAGAAAATTAAAATATATAGTGCGTATTGGTCCCCCCCCCAAAAAAAAAAAAAAAAAAAAAAAACGCCACAAACCCGAGAGGCGCACGCCACCCCCCCACCCCCCGGTCGCCCCGGAGGGCCCCCCAGCCGGA